>VHZZ01012764.1:53963-70496 GCA_009801015.1 Silene noctiflora | reverse complement strand
TATTGAGATTTTGTGCGAATTTGGTTTTCCGTAGAATAATTTGTCCAAATTATACATTAAATGGACTCATCTAATAAAGCTTATATCTAACATTTGAAAGAATTTTGATCTTTTGTGATTTTTTGACGATAAAAGGGTTGAATTATAAATTACCCTCTCTTCAACTCTGCAAATCCAAATTTTTTTTCGACATTTTTTAGAGTTCAAGAATCAACCCCATGTTTCAAATTGGAAAAAAAAAATTAGTATTTTTCAAAAGTTTTTGTGTGCTGTTGTTTCAGGATCAACTTCAGTATCTGAACGACGCACCAAGACAGCATCAACTTCGCACAAGATTCCCGAACCGTAACGTTATTTTTAATGATAAAGAATTGGATGGTTACATCGACGATACGGAGGGTAATTCAGGAGGCGAAACAGTTTTGTATCATTTTGTAAAAGAACGAATCTGATTGGAATAGAGACCTAATAATAATTTCTATGAGAAACCAAAGAACTAAAGTACGTATTTGGAAATTCTGGATAGCAAATGTACATTCACCCTTTTTTCTAGAAAGAACCGACAAATTCTATGACTGTTATATTTTTTTGTCTATTGAATTGTATTAGATAATGACACATGAATTACTTGAACAAAGAGTTTTAAAGATTGGGTCCCCATTTTACAGTTTTGCCTAAGGCCTCAAAATTTAGAACCAGCCCTTTCCAGATCGAGGCCTAATAGATTGATCGGCCCTTTTTCTTGGACAGTATGATGGAATACAAATCCGAGACTACCACAATTATTTATGACTCGAAGGAGTTACAAATCTGTTAGGAATTGGCTTTGCTCAATAGTGCTATTACAACACTCGACTTAGGAGTTAAAAAGTCGTTACAGGAAAGAGTAGGACTTTAATTTTTTTTTTTTTTTTTTTGTTTTGAAAGAAACTCATAAGGGTATTAATGCATTTATAAACGATCAATCGAAGCACAATGTAACGGTCAACGTTCAAAGGTAAACTATCAGACCAACATCTCCTATCAAGACACCAAGGATGGACTAACATGATCTTGTATGCAAGCTCATGTGCGACTCGATTATTGTTTCTACAAGTAAACGACCATTAGACACGTTAAAGGAAGAACAAATCTACAAAAGATGTCTTACAAAATAAGATATAAATCGTTACGAGTCTTACGACCCTTATTGCGTTGTGTTAGTACTTCAATAACAACGAGACAATCGCTTTCTATAGTGACTTATTGGATAGTTTGGAGTTAACAAAGCTTTAAATTTACTCAATTTCTTACCAATTCCAACCTAGTTAAAATTTGAGTCTTTCAAATCCCTACCAGTAGTCATTTCTATCCACGACTATTTACGTTTTTTTTAATGCAAATTTCATCGCAATAGTTTTATAATTTTTTTCCGATCGCCAAAATATTTCATGACAATATTTATTTTTTTCAAATAAATAGATCACCTCGACCCATTTTTGTCCCGCCCAATTCCAATTCCATGGTTTCCCAAACGAACTTTTGGATTTAAATTTGAAATTGAATTCAAACATTTTTATTTCTACAATTGAAATCATGAAAATAAAATCAATTTCGCGTTTTCAAACACTACCTAAATTCAATCATTTTAGTTGGTAAGTCACGAGAACTGATGTATATAATCAGAATTCAAAGTCCGAGTCCGTCACAAGCTGAAGACGGATGGTGTCCCTTTCACAATATGCAACTGACACCAACTATAGGGTGCTCCATTTTCCTTCCACTCACCCTCCCATTTGTCTTATTGTGAGAAGAACACTATTCGTATTTAGTTTGTGACGGATATTACCCGTCACAAGCAAGACGCTTTGTTTCGAGATGAAAGCTGAGATTCGGTATGTGTTGACTAAAAAAGTACTTGGGCCCATGATTACCGACTTCTCCCGTGTTTTATAACCTCTAACCTTAAGTCATCAACCACGCAAGTCAACTACCTTCCAATACTGTCCACTTCAAACATTTCCGATATTTTTTTTTTTTTTAAATTGATCATCTTTTGAGATCTTTGACAAAAAAAATCACCATTTTATGAACTCTTAATCGAGAATTATAGTCAATTAGAGTTTATTCGGTTAAAAAACTTTGATTAGCATAGCTCTCGGCTACGAGTTCGGAAAACAGTAAATTCTTTTTCAGATTCACGGTATTTACGAGATGTTTGATTGAAAAAAAAATTACTTCGTATCATTTTCTGAGCTAGTAAGGAAAAGTTATTTGCACTCAAAGTTCTTTGCAAAAAAAAGGTACACTTAGAAAATAAAAAAAGTAGAAAGATTGAGAAAATCCTTTTTATTTAAGGCGAAAGTATTTGTTTTAAACCATAAGTGTTTCAAATTAATCTCATTTAACAAGACAAGTTGTCTTGAAGATGCAAAACAATTTATCCTTAATATCAATATGTGATAAAACGGATATTTCTGCCCTAAGCAAGAGTTATTCAAACAGATATTTTCGTCTTTTAACGAATTTATGAAATAAATAGTTTTCAAAACAAACACCTCTTTATTTTTATCAATAAATAAACTTTTTATATACAAAAATATCATCCTATATTATAAGACGGTTTTATACAATAATTATTATTCTCCATCCATCCATGCACACAGACAGGGAGAGGATGAGAAATGTATCGTATGGCCTCTTTTTACTGTTGCCAATAAAAAAAAAAAAACAAGAACAAAAAAGGCGAAAAACTAACTTTCCCATCAATAGATCTGACGGATCTTGTAACGGGCAAGTATCATCGACATGATAGATAAGACAAAAGGTAGAATGCATAGGGAATCACAAATAATTCGTCTTTATCCTCTCATGTGAGTTTTATTTAACCTGTCACAAACTTGTGACGATATCGATAGTCACAAAGGAGAATTTGTGCTTTCCTATAGCATGAATTAACAATTTTTACCCATCAAAACGAAAACATAAAAAAATAACGAAACACTTGAATAATAAACGTAAACAATTGACTGAAACGGAAGCGGTTGTCGTTATTATTAAAAACCTTTTCAGGCGCCAAACACGAAAAAATAAAAGTAAAACAAACAACTTCCTTCTTCACTTTATTACAACGAAGAAAACGGAAAAGATCTAACAACAACAACAACAATAACAATGGCGGCCGCCATGTCCTTTTCTTTCTCTTCTCCAAACAACCTCACTAATCTTCACCTTAACCTCAACAATAACAATCACCGATTTCTCTCTCCTCGCGTTTCGTTAACTGCGATTACTACAAAAGCTCCGATTTCTCTCTCGTCCAATTTTATTCGCCGACAACTACCGTTCGCAGCCGGATTCTCGTTTTCCGGTGACGGCGGCGGAAAATCCGGTGGAAATGGCGGTGGCGGTGGAGGAGGAGGAGACGGCGGCGGCGATGACGGTGAGGTCAATAGGAATAAGGAGGAGGCGTTGATGGTGTTAGGAGAGATCGGACGGTCGGTTGATACACTTCCTGCTGATATGGCGGCGGCGATCACGGAAGGGAAGTTGTCGGCTGAGATTGTGCGGAAGTTTTTGAATTTGGAAAAATTAGGGTTTGTTAAGTGGTTGCTTCAATTTAGTGGTTTTAGGGAGAGATTGTTGGCGGATGATCTGTTTCTTGCCAAAGTTGCTATGGAATGTGGCGTCGGTGTTTTCACCAAGGTGATGAATTGATGATCGTGATTTTGTGTTTATTCAATTCAAATGTTTATGTGATTTTGTGTTTCTTTGAATCGAATGTTAGTTTGATTTCGAGGCATGTGTTATTTAGTTTGATCGTACATGATTTATTGATTGATTGTTTTGTTGCATTTACTATATAGCTGCTGTTGAATTGTTATGGAGGTATTAATGTGATCTAAGTGAAAAGTCGGAACTTGGATCGTTGTTGCGACTTGCGAGGGGTGAGACGGACTTGTGGAACAACGGTGATTCCAATCATTTGTTTACCCTTGATCAAAATAACAATCAGTCCCTCACAAAGAAAGAAAAAATGTAAACAAATAATTGGGACGGAGGGAGTATTAGTTTGAGGTGATTGGTGTTGCTAGTTCTTTTGTAGGCGGTATTTGTGGAAGGTTATGGGAGAATCTTCAAAGGAATATGAACTTGAGATGCTATTATATATGGAGTATTAGTGGAAGGTTATGGCGGAATCTTCAAAGGAATTTGAAGTTTAGATACTATTTATAGAAACTGAGAGGGCTTGGAACTTGGAATCCAAGCATAGCAGATAGTATGTGAAAAACTACTTTGGGAACTTTTTTTTGCCAGCTGTCTCGATAACACCTTTGCCGTATTTTTGTGTCTATATGTAGCCAGAACATGAAAACCTAGTTTTGGGGTGCTAGAATGTGAAAGACGAGAGTATCATTGTCAATTTGCCATGTTGGATGGCTTGTGAGCTAGGTGAAACCAGAGCTAGCTGTTAACGAGAATCTCTTTTTGGATACTTGTAAAATTAAGCTAGCTGGTAACGAGAATCTCTTTGTGGATACTGGTAAAATTGACCATCTTTCAACTCAATCGAGCCAGCTGTTAGTGAGAATCTCTGTTTGGATAGTGGTAAAAGAACCAACTTTCTACTCAGTTGGAGTAATAAAGTCTATCGGTTCCTAAATGATTTTGGTTCAAGGTTATTACATGGTTTTCAAGTAGCTTAATCGTTATATTTGGAACCACTGCTTCTAATTTGCTAGTTATCATGTTTTTTGAAATTTAAAGCAAATATAGATGCGGTCCTCATTACAAGTCTCTTGTTTGTTTTTATGGACAGTGCTTGGATTCTGGATGTCTCTCCTTTTTCATTCCCGCATTTTTTTGTTTGTTTTGTTTTGTTTTGTTTTTGTTTTTAGATTGTCTCAAGTTACAGCAATTGCAGTTAGTTAACGATTCTTTGGGTGGGGATGGGAGTAATGCCAGATTATTTTTTGATTCCAGCTGCAATGTTGCCAAACGAGTTCTTAACATGTTTCCTAATGTTTCAGACTGCTGCAGAATATGAGCGTCGCAGGGAGACCTTTTTCAGTGAACTGGAAATTGTTTTTGCAGATGTGGTATGTTTTCCTGTGCTAAAGAAATACCCGTAATAGCTGCTGTTATGTTTTTCATTATTTCGTTGGCATATATCTAAAGTTTTTGTGCTATAAACTATGGAAATGTTGAATTTTTGAAGTTTAGTTGAAGTCCTGCTCTGCTGACCTTTGAAGTGTGTCTGCCTCTAGCATTGTTTTCTGATGATTTACCCTTTTGTGATAAGGTTATGGCCGTCATTGCAGATTTCATGCTTGTATACCTTCCTGCTCCAACTATTACTTTTCGGCAACCTCTTGCGTTAAACGCGGGACGTATTACTAAGTTCTTCCACAATTGCCCTGATAATGCTTTCCAGGTATGTTATGTTATTGGTTGCAGTACCATTTGCCTAGTCCAGGAATACTAGACTAGATTTTCTGTATGCTTTAACAATTGGCAGAATGTCTCAATTTGGGCCTTATGTTTCCAGATTGCTCTTGGTGGCGCTTCTTACACTTTGATGCAGCGGTTTGGTGCCATTTTGGTGAGTGTTCTTTGTGAATATATAATTTTCACTTTTCAGTATGAGTTCTTATTAAGTGAAAGATTGTAAATTTGAATACCTGATGCACTTTATGTGCTTAATGCAGCGCAATGGGGCAAAACTTTTTGCTGTGGGGACTACAGCTTCTTTGGTACTATTTTCCTCTCCTGTATTTCTTCATAACAAAGTTCTCATGTTTTTTGCCGTAGAGAATTTGTGTCTTTTGAATCAAGCATTTTGTTTTAGCATGCTTTGGCTGTGCTCAAACATTGAGATATAAGCGTTATCAGCACCATGAAACATCTCTCTGAGCCTTCTGTTGGTTGGTGGGAAAATAAGCACACATCTTTGCTATTCCTGCATGTTGTTGATCCATAATGTTCTTAAGAAGTTGAAAATTGAAATTGGTTGTCTTCCAAAGTCAAATGGGGGCAATACGTCTGGGATAAAGGGACTATATGTTTTCTTGTAATCTTTTTCCAGCTTTTACCACTTGTTCCTACCTGGCTAGAATGTTAAAGGGATTTCTTCATTCTGATTCTGCAGGCTGGCACAGCTATAACAAATGCTGTGATTAATGCACGAAAGGCGGTTGATAAATCGGCAGCTGAGGAAGTTGAAAATGTACCTATATTATCCACAAGTGTCGCATATGGTGTATATATGGCTGTATCAAGCAACCTGAGGTAGGTTCAACCATTTTATTTATAAAAATGTCAGGTTGGTGTGTAGCATGGAATTGACCAATCTCTTAATAGTGATTAGTAACATTGTCTTGGGAAGGATGCAGTTTTATTGTGCTATCTATATGCTAGGGGTACAGCTTACCGAATCACGTATGTGTCGGTTATGAAATTGTTTGGGAACTTTGGCTAACCTGCATTACAATATGACGGACTATTGCTTCTATTTGGTGAGCTGGTTCTATACTTTATATGGAAATTTTCTCAACTATTGCCGCTGTTTCTCATGTCAGGTACCAAATTGTGGCTGGTGTCGTTGAACAAAGGCTTCTGGAACCCATGTTGCACAACCATAAACTCATACTGAGTGCCCTCTGCTTTGCTGTACGAACAGGCAACACATTCTTGGGTTCACTATTGTAAGTGCTATTCTCAACTTCCTATAATTTTAAGAGTTATTCTCACTCACGTCCCGCTTTCTCATGAAGCCATGATCTCATCTGATATCATCTGGTCTCTTTTCATCGTCTCTGATGTTTCCGTGTATGTTGTGATAGGTGGGTGGACTATGCACGGTTGATTGGGATTCAGAAAGCACACAAGGAAGAGTAGGCTTAGGTCTGTTCAGTTTCACGCATACCACGGACCAGCTGAATTGCACACTGGAGGTTTGCGACTTATTTATGACGAGTAATCTTTTCATCATTTTGCTTGTACCTTCATACGGAACATCCCAAAAGTGAGGTGTTGCAGATAATATTTTCGACCTAAGAAGGATTTTGAACAAGTTTTGAAGTTTCACTTTTATCCGAGGTTGTTTTTAATTGCGCTTTGGATTGAAGCAAAGCTTTTCCACTTTTAATTGTAAATAAGCCAGAAGACCAATTTTTATGTTGACGGGTTTTACTCCCAAGTCAGAAGTACCATATGGCATCTCAATAATTTTTTCAATTAAGCTAGCGAACATTTATTTATGGTCCCGTGACAGTGTAGGAATTATCAAGGACTATTTTTTTAGAGGACGGTATTCTCTAAAACCTTAAAAACTTTTTGTTCGTTTGCCAAAAACATTCACGTAACCTAAACCTGCATTTGATCTTCTCTAATTAGAATTACTTGAAAGCGTGTATCCCGATCAAGTATACAGTTAACCTCTTTCAGCAGGCGGACCACTGTGCATAGTTGGTGCGGTTTTGATAGATCGTAAGTTTCACCCCTGATGACTCGACCACTTAATGTGGCTAGCATTACAGCTCTTTTGGTATACAAATACGAAGTATTCTTTTAGTTTTCGGTTAGTTACAAATATTTACAAGATCAGGAAATTTTTTCGGTCATTCTATGTTCATCATCATCATTACGACTCTCAAGCATACTATACAGCTGCTAACTTAAATCAACAAATACAATGGCATGAAACAGTTCCGAGTACAAGACATTACGACTACCCTTCTCAGCTTCACTTCAATTCTGTACATGGTCAGCAGTGAAACATCACTGTGGATTTCGAGTAATTGGAAATACACCTGAAGTACTTATTCAGGTGCCTAAATTAGGACTGTCGAAGGACTGCGTCTTTCTCAAGTTCCAATGTAGACCATCGTGAATACTGCGCAAGAAATCGCCAGTAGAATCACCTTGGCATGCCGTTGGCACAGGCCAAGGCGCAATGCTGCATATGAGAGCATCACCTGGTGTCAACTGTTTTCTGTCTTTTCCGTCAAATGAGACCCACGCTGGTCCTCTGCTGTTAGATGGTACCTGTACCCTCATTGTTACATGCTCGGGCAATATCAGTGGTCGGAAGGACAGTGAGTGTGGGCATATTGGTGTAAATAAGATACCCGGAACCTGCCAAGCGAACCATATACATAGAAAACTTAAATTCACACGAACTTGGGTATAGGTCTCAAAGGAGACTACGGTCAGAAAATAGAATGCGTCAGTTGTTCCGATACCTGTGGATGAACCATTGATCCTCCGGCAGCTAACGAATAGGCAGTACTACCAGATGTGGTGGATAAAATTAAGCCATCTCCTTGAACACATGTAACAAAGGTGTCATCACAATAACATTCCAAATTAGTGAGGTACGAGGAGATCCCTCGGTCAATGGTGACCTCATTCAGGACAAGAATCGGTTCCTCAGTCTCAAACTCGTGCTTTGCTGCCTCTCGAATAACATGGCACTGCAACCGATATCTTAATGTGATGCTTATAGGACCCTGTATTACTGACTCCAGTGATTCTTTAAAATGTTCGCTATCTAGACAGCGTTAAAGAACAAACAACTCTGACAAGTAGAACGGATAGGTGAGAAATAGCGAAAGAAAGACATCTTGATGACAAATTTCACAAGGAAAGGGAAAAGGATACAGAATGGAGTCATGAAGCCTAAAGATCCCATAGAAAATGGTACTACGGGAGGAGACGGACCTTTGAACAAAGACGCGGCCTGCATGAAACAAAAGTATGCATTAGTCTCCCTTCCATATTACTAGTGTTTCCATTTGACTCTGCAATACGATGTCAACTTTGACCGATAGTTTCTCCCTGCCAGACTGCAATCAGTTTTAGAAGTTCGATTGTTAAGGTAATATCGTATCAAACATACCCATAGCACAGTTCCGTCACCACCAAGGGTAACAACAAGGTCAACTTTTGTATGCAGAAGCATGAATTCCTTGTCTGTCAATGAAACGATTTAAAGAGCATAATTAAAAGATCACAATGTTTGGGAGCCAGGCATTGCCCTCTACGATATTGACTGTAGTTCTTCGCCTAAAAAGTGAAACTGGTAACTGTTGAACTTCAAGCATTCGAATCTTACCATTTTTCCAAGTCTGAACAAAATTGAAGTAAGATGACTCATCTAAGAGTTCTGACCGGACTCGTGACTCCACGTATATGTTTAACTTCTTTTGCTCTTTCAACCATCTGTAAACATAAAATACACAAACAGGCATTGCAGTAAGCTCTCCTCATCTGAAATTTCGGTCTTCCTAGATGCTACTTAAACAGTAGTGGCAAACAGGACATAAGAAATCAGCATTTAGTATACCTGACCAATTCGGAGCATAGAAGTTGTACAGAAGTTGAATTTGGTTTGGTCAGAACAAGAACTGTTTGGGGTCGACTCACCCACTTTAGGAAAATCTGAATACATCACCAAACGATTTTCAGATTTCTTGATAAAGATATCGGAAGAGGTGCAATACATGAAACTCAGAAAGCTAACATCAATAGCAATTGATAATTTATACATAGACGCACAGAATCCTTGGCTTATCATTTAGCATCAGTATTTACCAAGATTACGTGAATAACAGTCCACATTTCTATCCACGATTTGAATAGTGCAGACACAGAATAGACGGATATCTTGAAAGGTGCAACCTAATCAGGCTTCTAAATTTAACTGAAATAAAAAAAAAAAATTCGGCTTTGACATGAAAAACAGAATTTACAGCAAATAAATGAAGCCAACAGAGTTAGCAATAATGTATTACCTGTTTGCTACTCCGCTCAGTTGTACTGATGTTTCCTCGTTCAAATGTTACTACATCGTGTTTATACTGATTGCCATTTTCACCTTCATTCCATGAAAGCTCGAATGATGCCTGAGGAAGGTTTATCATTTTTAGAAGCTTAACTACAAGTTGAACAAATATCTATATCATAGAAGCAACCAAAGAGCTACCTTTCTCCTAATATTTCCGTTCGCAGGCTCTCTTTTGGAGGTAGCTCCTCCTTTTTGAAGAATTTCATGGTTGCAAATTCCCTTTTTTCCGCAACAGTGCCCATTTGTTGGGATACACACTTCAGGGGAGTCAGCTGTACCGGCGACTCTCTTAACTGGAACATCGGAACTGTGGTTTTCAGATGTCAGTGCTGCCATGAAAAATGTATCAAGAAGATCTTTTAGGGGAAAGATAATATCGGAGCTGTATCCTCTTTGGCAAAGATGGATCTTTTAGGGGAAAGTCGAAGAAATTTTAAAGATCCACCGTATTAGTACTAACCTTTATGCTCCAGTTTCATATTCCTGGCCTTTTCCAGTTCAAATTTACGCTTCCATTCAGCTGCTTCAGCTTGAGCTGAAGCTTTTCCTTCAGCGGCGCGTCTCAGTGCCTTGCCCACAGCGGAAATCTAGCTTCAGAAATGTGAAATGTGAAGTAGTCACTAGTTTGATCGGATGTTACTTCTCATAGCTTCAGAAAACTCTAGAAGATGCTCGTCTATTCCTTGCAGAGGTTGGTCAAGAATTTCCTGAACGGCCTGTTCTGAGTAAACGAGCGAAAGTGAATCTGAACTTCCATTTTCATGCAGTGAACTGGTAGCAGTTCTGTTTTCCTGAAGTAGAAAGCATTGAGATGGTAATGAACTAAACAAAGACTACAAGCTTAATCAAAACCAACATAACACCGCAACACTAGTACACTACATACTAACATAACAGGAGGCTCAACTGATAAACAGTCTCAGTCTCTTAATTACCTCCAGAGCCGCAGAGCGCCCGCCTCTGTACAGCAACTTACCGAATCATGTCAACCTGACAAGGGCTCTCGCATATGAAGAGGGTAGGGGATCGTAAACTTGTATGTATACGGCCTTACCGCTTATGTTGAAATCACATCTGTTATAATCCTAAACATACATCCCTCCTTCATACTTCTAATTAGGGGTTGAAAATCGAATACGGTAACTCATGAAGCGACCTTTGACATGTGGTAGGAAATTTGGGAGGAAAAGAAACATGATTCGATACGACCTCCAAACGGCTCAAATTTAAGTCTATAATACACGGTTTTCGGGATTTCAGGATCCCGAAACAAAAATGTCTATAAATCAGGTGGATGGTTTCTCGGGTTAGATAAAGCAGCCCCTCAAATATTGAGAAGCAACAGAGGACACTTGGTGGTACAAGTACACGATAAACGAGTGTCGGATGAAAATCACGTACTCATTAAAAATAGATGAATAATTCTAAATTAGGACTGAAATTTAATAAGGTAACTTATAAAGCGACCCTTGACGGCTGACACGTGGTAAAAAAAAAATTAGTAGGAAAAAAAACATGACCCGGTACGACCTCTCAAACGGTTCAAATCTAAGTGTATATTACACGGTTTTCGGGATTTCAGGGTCCGAGACAAAAATGTTCGTAAATCATACAGAAGGTTTCTCGGTCAGATAAAGCAGTCACACAAATTTTGAGAAGAAACAGAGGACATTTGAGTGTGCCGGTAAGCGATAAACTAGTCTGAGACGAAAATCGAGTACTCCTTAAAAATAGATGATAACTTGTTATTTAGGGCAGAAATCGAATACGGTAACTCATGAAGCGACTCCAGACACATGGTTGAAAACTAGGAGGGAAAGAAACAAGACCCGGTACGACCTCCCAAACGGCACGGTTTTCGGAATCTCAGGATCCTGCAACAAAAATACCTGTAAATCATACGGACGGTTCCTCGGCTAAGATAACGCACTTATACAAATTTTGAGAAGTAACAAAGGACATTTGAGGGTGCCGCTACACGATAAACGAGTCTCAGACGAAAATGAGGTACTCGTTAAAAAATGATGAATACTTTTTAATTAGGATTGAAAATTGAATACCGTAACTCATGAAACGACCCCAGACACATAGTGAAAAAATTGGGAGGAAAAGAAACATGACCCGGTACGACCTCCCAAACGGCTCAAATGTAAGCTTATAGTACACGGTTTTCCGGATTTTAGGTCCCGCAACAAAAATGTCTTTAAATCGGGCGGATGGTTTCTCGGGTCTGATAAAGCAGCTACACAAATTTTGAGAAGCAACGTAGGACATTTGAGGGTGCCGATACGCAATAAACTAGTCTCGGATGAAAATGAGGTAGTCCTTAAAAAAAGYTGAATACTTCTTAGTTAGGGTTGAAAATCGAATACGATAACTCATAAAGCGACCCTAGACACGTGGTTGAAAAAATGGGAGGAAAAGAAACATGACCCAGTACGACCTCCTAAACGGCTCAAATGTAAGTTTATAGTACACGGTTTTCGGGATTTTAGGTCCCGCAACAAAAATGTTTGTAAATCGTGCGGATGGTTTCTCGGGTTAGATAAAGCAGCTACACAAATTTTGAGAAGTAATATAGGACATTTGAGGGTGTCGGTACGCAATAAACGAGTTTCAGATGAAGATGAGGAACTCCTTAAAAGAAGCTGAAACTTCGTAATTAGGGTTGAAAATCGAATACTGTAACTTATAAAGCGACCCTAGACACGTGGTTGAAAAAATGGGAGGAAAATAAACATGACCCGATACGACTTCCCAAACGACTCAAATTTAAGTGTATAATACACGATTTTCGGGATTTCAGATCCCGCAACAAAAATGTCAGTAAATCGAGCGGATGGTTTCTCGAGTCAGATAAAGCAGCTACACAAATTTTGAGAATCAACATAGAACATTTGAGGGTGCCGATACGCAATAAACGAATCTCGGATGAAAATGAGGTACTGCTTAAAAAAGTTGAATACATTTTAATTAGGGTTAAAAATCGAATACGGTAACTCATGAAGCGACCCCAGAGACACTGAGACACGTGGTTGAAAAAATGGGATGAAAAGAAACATGGCTCGATACGACCTACCAAACGGCTCAAATTTAAGTATATAATACACGGTTTTCGGGATTTCAGGTCCCGCAACAAAAATGTCAGTAAATCGGACAGATGGTTTCTCGGGTCAGATAAAGCAGCTATACAAATTTTGAGAAGCAACATAGGACATTTGAGGGTGCCGGTACGCAATAAACGAGTCTCGGATGGAAATGAGGTACTCCTTAAAAGAAGCTGAAACTTCTTAATTAGGGTTGAAAATCGAATACGGTAACTCATGAAGTGACCCTAGACACGTGGTTAAAAAAAATGGGAGGAAAATAAATATGACCCGATACGACTTCCCAAATGACTCAAATTTAAGTGTATAATACACGGTTTTCGGGATTTTAGGTCCCGCAACAAAAATGTCTGTAAATCAGGCGGATGGTTTCTCGGGTCAGATAAAGCAGTTGCACAAATTTTGAGAAGCAACATAGGACATTTGAGGGTGCCAGTACGCAATAAACGAGTCTCGCACGAAAATGAGGTACTCCTTCGAAAAAGCTGAGTACTCCTTAATTAGGTTGAAAAATCGAGTACGGTAACTTATGAAGCGACTCCATACACGTGGAAAAACTGGGAGGAAAAGATACATGACCTGATACGACCTTCCAAACAGCTCAAATTTAAGTGTATAATACATAGTTTTCGGGATTTTAAGTCTTGCAACAAAAATGTCTGTAAATCGGGTGGATGGTTTCTCAGGTCAGATAAAGCAGCTACAAAATTTTTGAGAAGCAACATAGGACATTTGAGGGTGTCGGTACGCAATAAAAGAGTTTCGGATGAAAATGAGGTACTCCTTAAAAAAAGCTGAATACTTCTTAATTAGCATTGAAAATCGAATACGGAAACTCAGGAAGCGACCCCAAACACGCGGTTGAAAAAATGGGAGGAAAAGAAACATGACTCGATACAACTTCCCAAACGGCTCAAATTTAAGTGTGTAGTACACAAGCAAGTGGGGCTCCCCTCCCACGGTCGTGAACGATATCGGTCAAGACATACTTTAGAAAAACCATTACAAAAATAACTATAGGAACATATAATACCTAGTAAATTAACCATCCAATTATCCAAACCCACCTACTGTTTTCTTCATTTCTAAGCATAATTAGCAAAAACCCAAGTTCATTAAAGCATGAACAAGCTGAAGTCAAACTACATCAAAATGAAGCTCAAATTAACCACTTCTTATAAGACCGTCTCACACCGTGGGAACGGTCCATTATATTCCAGCAAAAAAAATCATTTATTGCACAATGGACGGTCTCACAATATGAGACTGTACCGTCTGTTATTGCAAATTAACCGGCATTTAGCTGGAGATAATTAAGACATGAAAAGAATTACCTGAGGAGGAGACATGATTAATTGATAGATTATTAAACCTTAAACTCAATCACAACAATACAAAGCAAGTGGGTTTGTTCTTGTTTAACCCATGTAATCAATGACTAATGATGGAGATTAAGTAAATTCCAACATTTGACCTGTTATCATCTTAAGATGGATACTGTCGTCCTAAGAGATCGATATTTTCTGAATGTAACGTAATCAGAGCGAATTTGTGTGAAAGGGATGTAATGTAAGGAGAGTTGTACACTTTTCTTATGGGAATGGTCAAGTCCATAAAACTATTGAGTTTTCTTAAGGTGAATTGGTCAACTCCATAAAATAATGAGTTTTTTTGGAGGTCGCTGTCAAGTGTTGATGGCCTTACAACTCGGTCATTTGCGTCGGTTGAAATAAAATTAAATAATTGGGACGGAGAAAGTATCACTTTACGACATTTGGTTTGGTGTTGAGGAGCATCAGTATGTTTGTGCTGGTGACTGTAAGGAGTATTTCAACTCACTCGGACGGATTTAGGTGGGTCCCGCCCTGCACCCGTCCCAGTCGGGGAGTGTTCCCAATTCACAATCAAATGGTGTACCAAAATGTGGACTGTAGGACTGCTGTTGTAGTTACAGGCCTTCCCTACAGCATTAGAATGTTGTTTGTGTCATTCTCAGGACAACATATGGTTAGTTGTAAAGACATATAAAGTCGGTTCTCATTAGGCTCATTCGATACACCGTGCCCATGTCTAATCTGAAGCTACTGCTCCGCTACTCATGACAAGTAGTAGTCTTTCTGGTTTCTACTGTTTCTGTTATTAGTAGTACCTGCTTTCTTTTTTCTCATCGCACCGACTGATATAGCAATTCGGCAACTCAGTCTGCTACAGGCCACATCTGGGGCCAAGTTTTTGTTGTTGATGATGAAAGTACTGTTTGGGGCCTAATGTTTTGAGTCGCAGTCTCGGAAAACATGTTCTTGCCTCTCTAGCTGTAGATGCCTCCAAGTCAGCGCGTAGAGGATAATAGTCGTAGGACAGTATAACAGAAAGAGGGAGGTGGGACCGATATTCTCAGAATTTCATTGAATGAAATAAACACAATAATTTTGAACAATGTTTGTGAATAATACAGGAAGGACAATGTTCCTTCTAAAATGTGAACATATTTCTTTGTATAGGGTTTCGGTACTGAAACAAGGACATGCTTGACATTCACTCTGTACTATATGATGCACCTGAAATTTTTTGCAGTAATGTTATGGGATTGGTGAGCCGAGGCCTTCTTGATAAGACAAGGGATACTGAGGTTGGAATCTCTTTGAAGAAATACCGGTTTTTCTGAAAGATGCTCGCTTTTTAAGGTGGTTCAGGGTCTTTTTTCTGTACAATGTTTGAAACATTGGCGATGCTCTTTCTCTGATCTTGAAGACGACAACGAAGAGTACCCTGTACGAGAACATGAGCAGATAAAGCGCGCCTAAGTCCCACCACTTGGAATGACTTATTGGGATGCCGAACATTTTTTTGGCAATGTACTCTCCTGTCAATCTGGGATCACCGGGTATCAATGGATCAAATGTGATCCCCAATAGGTCATTCTTGTATTCGCCCTGCAATTGCAAGTTGAGTTAGCGATAATATTGCATAACGTATTGCATTTATGAGAGTCTAGTGTAATGCTTGAGACTTGCAGTTGCAGGAGACTCAGAATTATTATGGAAATATACATTGTGAATCCGGTACATAAACCCTTTGGTCTAAAGGGGGGCCAGAAGGGCAGTGTTGGCTTCGACAGGTTTTTTTGCCTAGGTCATGCGTACACTGTTCGATGACTTTATGACCAGCTTAGCTAGCTAACATTTGTATAAAATCGTGTTTAAAACTTAAAAGCAACTAATCTGCCACCCTGCCCTCTTTACGCGCAAGGTAATAATGTTGTGTCATTTTTTCGTAATTTTGGTGGATGTGCCTGAATCATACCTAAACATTCATTCTGCAACAAGAAAATAACAATCTTTCTGAGGTTTACCTGTAATGCCCAGTACCCATAACTCAAATATGAAACCGGGTAGCGCCAGAATATCTTAGGAAGATCAGGCAGCAAGCGGAAGAAGCCGGAAGTCATCATCATTATCCCCTGCACAGCTCATGGTAAGAACATACAGAGTACCTCCTGATTATAATCATACAAAATCATGACACAATAGTTTATCTTACAATGATTCCGGCCCCTATGACAAGTCCCATCAGGAAGTTGGGAACTACTGAAGCTACCAC
>VHZZ01012764.1:27571-52488 GCA_009801015.1 Silene noctiflora | reverse complement strand
GGGGTCAGGGTTCCTAGAAGTACGTTTTCTTGAGTCACATAGGCCTGAAATTAGAGCAGCAGGCGTAAAATTAATTCGCTTTAAAGAATTGAAGAAAATCATATGGATGTTTACACACTTACTACAGTGCCAAATTGTAGTCTTTTCTTTTTGCCATTGAGGAGAATGTTTCCTGTCATTACGACGTTTGATGATAATCTATCTGCAACAAAAGGATTGCAGACGAGATGTTATGAAACATCAACATTTGTACACAAATCACTATATCAGTAGATTATCTTTGCCATTGAAAATGAATGCTCGATCTGTCTTCTGCTGTTCTTCTGTAAATGTAATGTTTCTGCTGAAATGATCTTTTGCTATTTCGAACTATATTATACTCCCTTCATTTTCTCATTTAGTCGCATTTACCATTGGTTCCTGAAGTCTGAACTGTGACTATATTGCATCAGCTTTTTATTAATCTACTCCACCCATGTTTGACACTCGACACTGACATGGATATTATTAGACTTCGACTCTTCATTTTAAGCCAAAACATTATATTTTTTTCATCTGATAGTCGACTCCTACACTTGGACAGACAATCAGACACCAGCACCATATCGACTCCTACACATTATCAGGACTGTGTTGGTGATTTAAGAGTAATTACCGGTTCATTTATGCGTAATTAAGGTTGGTTCGTAGATGGGTAATCTCTAAATAATAAATTGCGAGCACGGGAAATTACGGAGTGTATGCTTGCATAATTATTTACGGGATTACGGTATAGCGTTAATTAAATTAGGTGAAATTTAGTAAATCGAATTCTGATTTTTGAAGAGTCACATCCCTTCAGAAATACACTTCCCTTGTTCCTTTCCCTGTAATCCTTTCTATATAAATAGAAGAAGGATCAGAAGGATTAGATACGAGAAATTCTTCAACACAGAACAATTAACATTCAACATAAAATATTTCTATATTACGTCTCTGATCTTTGAGTGCCAAAAATCAGAGGGGACCGTCTTATCTCAGTAGAAAATTCGGTAACACCCAGGCACAAGTAAGGGTCGAATTATTCTATTAGAAAAGTGGAGTCGATTCGGTCCGGTAACTTTGTCAATTCCTGTTCGTGATAATCATTTCCATAACAGACTGCTTAAACTTGAGCTATAGCTTGGACTGAACTCTGAAGTATAGTCTCAATGAAATGCCTAAAATACCCCTGAAAGTACAAACAGTTGGAGGTTAACCATAACAAGACTGACAGGGTAGTCTGGTCAGTGGTCACAACTCACACTGGTGAATGCATTTAAGTATATATATGTGTGGTTCAATAGGAATTTATTGGAGTAATTACTTAGGCAACTCATAAAAATGTTGCTTTTGCTACTGTTAGACCTAATGCTGCTATTTCATTGGGGCACTGTTCCCTTATTTATTGGTTATCCCACCAAATATGAGCGATAATAGTATAATTGTGTAAACAGTTGATCTCAGACCGGGCATATCCGTCTTCAATGAAGACGGGTTGGATCCTCTCTCACAAAGAGGCAAGTGAGAAACCAAATGGATCCCCACTTGCCCTTCCCCTTGCCCCCCACTTGCCTCCTTGTGAGAGGGGATCCAACCCGTCTTCATTGAAGACGGATATACCCGTTGTCAATGAGAATTTGTGTTGTGTAAAACCGTTTTGATATTTATCAATGTAATAACCGATTAAATCATCCATAATATAAAGGAAGAAGGGATTCAAACCCATGATCTATTATCTCGATATCTCAGTCTTAACCACTAGGTTAAGACCTCTTCGGTTTACGTTTTTAAGGTGCGAAAGCATTCATAATATAACTAAACCAATACGACTCGACCCAAGTGTTTGTTGTTGCAAACTAGTTATTATCCTTACGTACTTAATAATAAGAGACATAAAAATGACCTGAACTGAAAAATAACCTTCCCATACCTAATTTGATCCAAAATTCAAAAATCCCGAAAATTACTAAACCCAAACCGATCCGACCCTACACTCGACAAAATTGATTTATAACTATATATCTATATTTTCTTGAGTTACTTAATTGATGAATGTGTACATGGTCCCTCTTTATATTTCTAAACCTTTTGTAGTTATTGTTTTAACAAATGAAGGTGGAAGACTATTCAATAACACCACATGCATGCATAATGCATACCCTATTCAATAACACCACATGCATAAGACAAATATTGCTAAGGAAAATGATTGAATTATACTTGCACCCAACTTTTTTATGAATATTTGAATAGCCATTTTAAACAAATGAAAAAAAATGAGGAAAAATATTCAAAAAAACCACATGCAAATATGCTACATATACTATTGCAAAAGGAATAAAATAATAAATATAAAGGAATGAAAATGATGGAATTATGCCTAACTTTCCTAAAGTATATGATGATTGAACATCAAAATTATTCAAAAATAAAATAAATTCAGAAATTATAGAATAAAACCGTATCAGCCTACCAGGCCATATAATGCGGGCATACAGCCTCTTTAATCAGTTAAATATTCATTTATTACTATCAATAAATGTTAAATACGGATGCAAATGCATGCATCCATAGTTTGCTAGATTTTTTTTTTGGCGCATATATTAGAGTAAAATTACAATTCATTTCTACATTTCGCAAAATGTTACTAACTTACTATACTAGGAAAAAACATCAAAAGGTTTTTTTGTATCTTACTTGTAAAAGTTAAATTCAAGTTTTTTAAGTGGATATAATCCTTAATGTCTCACTTTTTTTAGTGATTTTACAGCATAATAGTGTCAAATAACTCGATCTTATGTTTGAGAATTACGAGTAAATTAATAAAAAAAGAAAAAAAGAAAAATAACTACTAATTTATGTTGCTATATTTGATATTTTGATTCAATATTTAATGAGCTGATAATATGAAATCACATGACAATTTCTCTGAGACGATCTCACAATAATATTCTACGAAACCGTCTCTATATGTCTACTAAAATTATACGAGTTGCACCAAAAACATGAGAAATGCAAGGGAGGTAACAAACCTGCTAAGGAATCAAGAAGGGTAGATTTACCCGACCCGGATGGGCCCATAATAGCCATAATCCTACCGGGCTCAGCATACCCACTAATCCCTTGAAGGATCCGTTTAGTAGGCCCATTACCAAAACTCGGTAACACAACCGTTAGATCCTCCCAAACCAAATAAGCAGCCGGGACATTGCCCCGGCTGCTTCCCCCACTCGTCTCGTTCTCGCCCTCGTCCTCGTAACACTCATTTTTATACACCTTAGGTGAACAAACTTCATCAATCTCCATGCTATAGTATTATGCTACGGGGTGTAGCCAGAAACGAAATTTCAGGGTAACAAAACTTCCGCCTATAGTTTAGTACTTTTGTTAAAACTGCATTCTTAGAGATTTTCGAGTAGCAGAAATCAATAATTTTAACTATTTTTTTGAAATTTGTATACAGCTCCGATATATTGTAAATTTGTGAGGTAATTTTGAAGCCTAGGGATATAATAATTTACAAGTGTACTTATAGGAGTATATAGTAGTATATGACTAGTCCTTGTCTAAAGTCATACGACCCAACGGCCAACGCTAGTTTATGCAATTGAAATAAATATGTAAAACGAATAAATGACAAAAATAGTGAATAAGTAATAAATGAGGAGGAAAATTATGCGAATAGTAGTGAAAAATAAATGAAAAATGGAACATACTATTACGAAGCAAGATAAAAAGAATAAATGACACGCGAAAAGGATAACACGGTTGAGGTCTCTTCACATGTGTGTCCGTTTAGGCATGGTTTCACATTGGTGAAGACTTTATCATTCTTTGATGCTTAGGTTTATTGGACACAGATTCCAATGTATTTTGATTTCGTGTTATGACATATTACGATTTTTGGTTTAAAAATATACTGAATACATTGCAAGAAGTTTGTAAAAAGTGCGCGGTTTGGTAGCATACGACTTTAGCTCACCATAAGATGGAGAAAAAGGGGATGATGTTGAATTTTTTTTTTTTTTTTTTTTTTTTTTTTTTATAAGGTAAAAAAAATTAGATTGATCCCTGAGGTAGGACCAACTTATCTCGTCCTTTCGAATGATAGAGGGAAGTTGAAGCCACCGGCTTTCAAACCACCTCGAAAGAGTTGGACATGAATGTCCAATAGAAGCCATAAAGTCAACAACTTGGTTGGCTTCATGAAAGCAATGTTTAATTATCATTTTTTCAAAAAACTGAAGATCTAATTTTACATCCTTGATGATATTAGAAATTTCCCAAGGAATTTGCCAAGTACTACGGATTAAATTGATAACACATAAATTATCACCTTTCACAATTAACTTTGAGATTTCCAAGTATTTAGCTGATAAAATGCCTTCTTTTAAAGCGAGAGCTTCCGCAACAAGAATACTATTAGACCCACACTTTTTAGCTCCTAATAAAACGACTTTACCATTATGATCTCTTGGGTGATGTTGGAGTTGAAATTTTCTTCAGAATTTCATACAATAGAAAAAAAAAACTCAAGAATTTCAAACAATGCTTGTGAATAATACAAGTGAACATATATTTTTGTATACGGCTTCAGTACCGAGACAAGGAAATCTTTGATATTGCACTATATACTGTCTGATGATCCCTGTTGCGCTTCAGTACGAAATGCACTTTGATTTTTTCCTGCAGACTGCAGCGGCTTTTAGGGGATCGGCGAATTGAGACCTTCTTGATAAGACAAGGGATACTGAGGTTGGAATCTCTTTGAAGTTATATTGCTTCTGAACGATGGTCGCTTTTTAAGGTGGTTCAGGGTTTTCTTTCTGTACATTGTTTGAAACATTGGTGATGCTCTTTCTCTGATCTTGAAGACGATTAAGAAGAGCAGCCTGTATGAGAAGATGAGCAGATAAAGGGCGGCCAAGTCCCACCACTTGGAAGGATTTATTGGGACGCCGAACATTGTTCGGACGATGTGCTCTCCTGTCAACTTGGGATCACCGGGTATCATTGGATCAAACGTGAGCCCCAACAGGTCATTTTTGTATGCACCCTGCATTCGAAAGTCGAGTTATGACAGTGTTGTGTAATGCTTGAGACTTGCAGTATGCATTGTGAACACTGTACATTGTGCACAGTGACCGTCTCTTGCCTAGGTACTCACTCTACGACAAGAAAATAACAATTTTGCTTGGGTTTACCTGTATTGCCCAGGATCCGAAACTCAAATATGAAATCGGGTAGCGCCAGAATATCTTAGGAAGATCAGGCAGCAAGCGGAAGAAGCCGGAAGTCATCATCATTATACCCTGCATATATACCTCATGGTAAGAACATACTTCCGAATAATAAATTATGAGAACTCAAACAACAATTAGTTTATCTTACAATGATTCCGGCCCCTGTCACAAGTCCCATCAGGAAGTTGGGAACTACTGAAGCTACCACCATCATGCAGCTCTCAACAACTGATATGCATCCGAAAAGATTGAGGCAGTAGAAGATGAAGTGAGAAAATTCCGGACGGAATTTGACCATGTACCAAGTTATAGTCCCCGAGGCTAGTGCTATAGCTACCAGGAACGGAAACGAGGAGAGGAAATTTGATAGAATATAGACAACAACTCCGTAGTATCCATTAAGCCTCTCTCGATTGAAGACCTGCATTAGAAAGTGTGTACTTCATGATATCAGACAGTCTTCTTCATTGAATACTCAGCATACTCGACATCTTTTGACCACCACAGTAAACGGGGACAACATAAATGGGACGGAGAGAGTAAGTTTTAGAAGCCGATACTCACCTTCATTTCTTCAATGAAGGATGGGAATCCTCCGATCGACATAAAAGTCATGAAACCTGATATAAACCCACCACATGCTCCACGTGCCAAGATCGCAGTGTAGCCAGTGCCGACATCCCAAAAAATGGTACCCACACAGATAGATACTACTGTATAGACAAATATGCGCAGCCAATAATATCCAATGTCTCGAGACATATTGACAAAAGACCTTCGTGTCAGTGTCGCTAATTGCTGCCACCAGCTTGCTTGGCTCCCTTTCTGTGGTTCAGTCGAGAGTCCTTTCTGCAATTGAATTTATTGTTTGGTTGATAAATATTCTCATCACTTGTTAACATTGTTTGTATGATAAGGTTGGGGTTAGGATGCTTACAATTGATGCTATTTCTCGAATTCTCGATCTCACCCTTTCTCCATACTCTGACTGTTTATACTTCTCAATAAGCATTGCTTTGATCTCTGCTGTTTCCAAATCCAATGAAGCGTCTGATAATGTTTGTATTTGCTTCATAAACCAAAACCAAAAGCCCCAAAACAAAAATTTCAGATGGCCGGAGAATTACATAAAACAGTAATTTACAGACATTCAAATTTTCACATACTCTGGCTCTATATGATCCCTTTAGTGTAGCTGCAACCTTATCAAAGTCTGAATTGATACAGCGTAGAAAATGGTCTGAGGGGTTTCTTCTACTCGGACATGGGAACCCCGCTTCTGCAAAAAACTATAACCAAAAGGTTGATTATTTGTCTAGTTTCCTTTTCTTTGGAAACTATGAAAATCTAGCTCTTTGTTTGGATTCTGAACTATAAGGCTTGAATAAAGCATGTTATGCCTTTACATACCTGAACAGCGTTTTTAGCGTCTCCAAAGTAGACAAATTCTCCAGAAGACAGCAGACAAAGATCATCAAACAAAGCAAAGACTTCACCACTTGGCTGATGAATTGAAGAAATGACGATTCTTTCCCCATCTCGAGCCACGCTCCTGAGAGCCTGTACTACAAAGAAGGCTGATGCGCTGTCAAGTCCGCTGGTGGGCTCATCGAGAAACATGAGTCTAGGACGAGTGAGTATCTCCAAGCCAATGCTCAATCTTTTCACTTCTCCGCCACTTAAGCCTCTGAGATGCCAGTTCCCGATCACCCTATCAGCACATTCTTGCAGACCCATCTCCATTATGGTACCCTCTACAATCCCTTCAATCTCTTCTTTGGATAAGTTTGTCGGAAGTCTCAAATATGCGGAGTAAGTGAGGGTCTCCCTTGGGGTCAGGGTTCCTAGAAGTACGTTTTCTTGAGTCACATAGGCCTGAAATTAGAACAGCGGGCATAAATAAATCTTTTTAAGATATTGATCAAAATTATACGGAGTACTATTTGTTTTCATTTCTAGCAGTGTAGAATCTCTGACTTCAGAATCATATGAATGTTTTGTCACACTTACCACACCGCCGAATTGTAGTCCTTTCTTTTTGCCATTAAGGAGAATATTTCCTGTCATTACGACGTTTGATGCTAATCTACCTGCAGCAAAGGGATAGCAGACGAGATTTTATTAAACAGCAACATTTGTATACAAATCAGCTGATTATCTCTGCGAATGAAAATGAATGCTGGAGTTGTCTTCCACTATAATTTTGTTAATGCTGATCTATGTTTCTGCTGAAATGACCTTTAGCACTTTTGAACTATATTATACTCCCTAGTCGTGCTGTAAAATGCATTACTGGCCTGTATACTTGTCTACTTGACGACGACTAAAAGTCACTTATGTTTCTAATTCAGTGTCCTGAAGTCTGGACAGTGACTATATAGGTAGTGGTAGTGGTAGCAACATCAGCAACAACACCGTCATATTTGCAGGGTTCAGGGAGTTGCAGATTGCAACCTATGTTACTTCGAAACTTAAGTCTAACACTTCCTCCGAATTACCACTACACTTCATTTTAGAGTCTTAGACCTAAACATGGATTCTAACTTGAACTTGCAGCCTATGTTACTCCAACTCTTCATATCAAGCCAAACATAAGATTTTTTTACAAGACAGTCCGACTCCAACACTTGGACAGACACCCATATCAAATTCTTCCAACCAAGTTTGAGTAACATATCATGCACCTGCGTTGCAAACTTGCAAAAACATAGATTGCATTTATCCGAGCTTAGTCTCATGCACGTTACCAAGATTTTAAATTTGAGGCATAACTTGGACTGAAGTATAGAGCGAACAAAAAACCCAAAATACCGATCCTATCCCTACAAACAGGCTAGGTAGTCTGGTGAATGCATTCAAGTAGGTAAATATGGTGGTTGGATATGATATGCATCCTTAAATGCTGTTATGTCCTGAGGCAGTCTTCACCCTTAAATATCGGTTATCTCACCAAATATGAGTCTAGTAACTGTAAAACCGGCTTTCATCCTACAAAACTTTTGCCAAATGCTAAAATTCCCCTCGGTTTTTCAAAATCATGTTATTCTTCCATTTTAACTTGCCAAGTACTCGTATACAAATCCGCTAATTCATACAAGTAAAGAGAACCGTATTATCTATCACCAAGGGTAAGAATTCGAACTTACAATCATTGTTCAAAGATCATAATTGTTCAACTACAACTCGGTCAAGACTCAAGATCTCATTGATAGAAATTGTTTGTAACTATATGAGTAATTGTTGATATTTTCATCAATCAATTTTGATGAAATATAGACATGGACCATTACTCCATTATATTGGTCCCATTATATTTACCCTTTATATTGTTTGCCTACTATGTACCTAAACATTGCAACTACTACTCCCCAGATTTATTGCACTTCTTACCATTACTGACACGTTACAAATTCGCAAGACCGTCTTACACAAAAAGTTTATAAAACGGACTTGTTTAGTAGTAGTAACTAACTTTCCATTTAAATGGTAAGGTGGCCTTACAAAAAAAAATTTTAAAATAAGTCTTTTTAATAACTAACTTTTCATTAGAATGGGTCGTGATATTTGTGGTAAGTGACCCGTTTTATATTTTTACACAATTTTTAAAGTAAGGCGGTCTTACAAGAGAACAATCGCCTTACCAATTCATGATATTAGGCTTCTCTAAAGAAAGAAAGGTATTAAATTGAGACATTACTGATGCACATGCACCCATAATTTACAAGATTTTCTAGCCCATTTTTAGCATTTATTTATTTAATATTATAGTAGCTAAAATTTTATTTCTATATTTTGCAAAAGGTTAGTACTTTAAAAGAAAAACATCATCTTTAGGTGAAAAGGATTTTCTTGTACTTAATTCAAGTTTTTTTTATGAGAATTTAATCCTTAAAATTAACACATTTTTTAATGATAATTACAACATAATAATCTCAAATAAGTTTGAGAATTATAAGGTTTATTGTAACTACTCATTTTGTCCACTTTTATTCTATATTTAGTTAGCTAATAACATAAAATTAGACAATTTCTATGAAACGGTCTCATACTGTGGAAACCTCTTTCCGATCCCATCATTAATCTTCTTTTAGAAATTTATTCAGTAAATATTATTACTAATACGATTTTTCCTATCAGATAACGCGTTTTACTACATTAATATGAGACCGTCTCGACAGATCAAACTAAAACCATACTACCAATTGCACCAAAAAAAACATAAGAAACACAAGGGGAGGTAATTAACAAACAAACCTGCTAAGGAATCAAGAAGGGTAGATTTACCCGACCCAGACGGGCCCATAATAGCCATAATCCTACCGGGCTCAGCATACCCACTAATCCCTTGTAAGATCCGTTTAGTCGGCCCATGACCAAAACTCGGTAACACAACCGTTAGATCCTCCCAAACCAAATACGCAGCCGGAACATCTCCCCGACTCCGGCTACTACCTCCACTCGTCTCATCCTCATCATCGTCTTCATAACACTCGTTTTTAAAATTACTACGCGAACAAACCTCATTATTAACCGGTATTGCGGCCTCAATCTCCATACTCTTAGTATGTATACGACTATTATTATTACTACTACTATTACAAGTACGAGTACAGTTTCATGTGTGATAAGTATATAGAGAATGTAGTATAGTGTATGAGGGACTAAGTCTTAGAAATGAATGGGATATGAACTAAAAGTAAAGGGTCGTAAGACTCAACTGCCAACGCTAAATCAATGACATAAATAATGAAGGGAACGAAGGGGGGGAATAAATGTGAAGGGAGGTGTGAATGAATGGATTAATATGTGTGATTGTGTGTGTATACATAATTCAAAGCGTCTTGTCTCTGACGGATATTA
This sequence comes from Silene noctiflora, assembly GCA_009801015.1. Lineage (NCBI taxonomy): Eukaryota > Viridiplantae > Streptophyta > Magnoliopsida > Caryophyllales > Caryophyllaceae > Silene > Silene noctiflora. The sequence continues at coordinate 42,364 of VHZZ01012764.1, read as the reverse complement.
TTCGTCACAAGCTGAAAACGGATAGTGCATCTTTCATAATAAGGCAAGTGGGGCCAAGTGGGATAAATGGAGCATTCTATGATTAGTGTCATTTGCATATTATAAGATGAGTGTTATCCGTTTTCTATTTGTGACGGATAGTGTCTGTATTTAACGAGAATTTGTGTACATAATTAAGGATGGAGTTGTATTGGTGTAGTGTAGTGGTGAGTATGTAATATACTAATATGTATGAGAGAGTTTCAACACACGTAAATGTCATTTGTAGGTGGCAAGTGGAGGCCAATTTAATGCATATAAGATAAGTTGGATCTTCTTAGCTACTTATTAGATATTCAAGGTCGGTTTCTCTTAAGACGAGTATACCTGCTTTAAGATTAAAACAGGTTAAATAATAATCCAGTTGTTACCTGAATAGATAGAACAAGTTCTTGCCTATTAGATATTCGGTTGGTTAGTTTCTAGACATTATGTTTTGATCTATCTACTATATTTGACTCGTTTTAAGTTTAAGACGAGAATGTTACGGGAATGTGTTAGATATTAGAGGTTAGATTGATACCATGTATCTATACTTTTTTGTGCAACTTTTATTGTAATTAAAATGGTATTGGAAAAAAATCTCCTTGCTATTTATGGCACACCAACTAACTGTAGTGTCTACGTTTCTTTGTTTGCTTAAGTAGGTTTATGATAAGTAGTACTACTTGTCTACTAGTATACAAAATTTCGTTTTACTTTATCGATAACTTTAATATGTGCTTTAAGAACACATGTTTTTTTTTTAATATTCGTAACTATATTGACCTAATTATTTGAAAATATCGCCACTGTTACTCCTACGGATATAATAAGAGTTTGTAATACAAGATTATACTTGTAATTAGAGGTGTGCCCAAATTGGCGGACCAGCTCAACCCAGCCAGCCACATCGAGCCAGTTATTGGTGGTCCGTCTAGCCAGCCACATCGGGCCAGTTTTCGAAGGTTTAATTAATGTGACTTATCAGGTTCACAACTTGACATCACATCCCATTAAACTTGCAAATTTTATACATGTCCCAAGTAGCTGGATAACGCGACCACTTGGTTCACGTTGCTGTCTATTTGCCTTGGACTCCCGGCAAAGACAAGGCCCAATACAATATAACTTGACCCAGTTTTGGGCCCATTAAATTAGAGCTCTCGTATTGTACTGAGAAACTTGCGAGTTCGGCCTATAAAATCTAAAGCCAGGTACCAGTCGTTCATAAATATATGTTTTCGGTCGGTAATCTATACTTTCTCCTAGACTTGGCAAAACGGGTCCGTTATTTGGGTCTGTCACATATTTTGGGTCGGTAATTTTTGGATTTCGGGTTAATTTTGGGTGATCTGTTGTCGGGTCATTTCGAGTCGGGTTATTTTCGGGTATGGGTCAATTTGGGTCGGGTTGTATTCGAATTAATGACAAATTTAACTATTTATTAGGAAATATTGTAACCAATGAAACTTTATTATGAAATATTGTAACTATTTATTAAGATCATTCTCATGCCATAAGGATGCCTAATTTAGTGGTTGGAGATTGTTTTTACATACCTCATCTCTTCAAACGACCGCTGTCAAAGATGAATCCAGAGTCCTGACTGTGTCATTCATCGCCACCACAATCACAACCTATGTGTAACACAGTGATGGATTTTGTCAATTTTTATAAATTTCCAACATCGTACAAAGCCCATACAACTATATTACATTGAGCTGAAGTTGGCAATATCAGATGGATGTTTCGTTTACGAATTTTTGATCACAATGAAGTTGTTTTAATTTCCACATAAGCTGACACCATCGAATGGTATCAAGTCTCGGTGCCTCCTAATAACATTCAACCATTGTTCATTTATTTTTGTAGCATTAACAAGATAATATAAATAAATAAAAATTAGTAAAGTAAATTAATTAATTGGGAAATGAGGAAAATATAAAGTCAAACAATGAAAGAAGATTCTAAGCCAATCAAGCTAGTGAACCATGTTAAAAGAATGAAGATTCTTTCAGATCCAGTCATTAAATGAAGATTCTACTTAAGGTGGGACCCATTCTAGAATGATCAAATGAAAATTCCTCACGTTATTAGCCGTTGGATGAAAGAATCCATCTTCATTGGATGGATGACTGATGATATCAGTCGACAACGTTTCGTAGGATGAACTGGTAATACCATAAGGTAAACATAAAAAAAATTGGATATTTAACTAAAAATTTTGAAATTTCTAATGTCCCACAGAAACGAGTGCCCCTGCCCTCTACTAACCTCCTAAATCCGACACTTCGTTGATCTAACTGACTGTAATCATGTAACAGAAAATCAGGTTCCCTTCACATCATTAAACAAATAATGCTTAGACTAAATGGCATTAGGCCTTCGCTTTCACCAAATAAGCAACACCTCCACTTGGTTAATAGCTCAATTAGTAGGCCTAATCTTACTTAAGAGCTTTTAAAATAACGACGACTTTCGACAAAAAAATTAATAAAATTTAGGGGGTTGTCAATTTTGACAAAGATTAATCTTAGAGGTCGGACTGGAACTTATACGAGACAATTACTATAAAACTCAAAACGGGTAAATCCTTCGTCATTTTGAAATAAGACTTAATAATTAAAATAAATCATTACACCAATCAAAAGGCTGAGACCTAAAGGATCTTTGTCCTAGCCAAGTAGTCATATTACTGTATGAATGAAGGTGATTCCAAAGAACAACTTGCTTTATGCAAAAGAAATGGGAATAATATATTGTTTCAGACTTTCAGTATACATTTCCTTATGTTTTAAGGAAACCTCAGTCAAATAAACCAATAATAATGGTTTATAAAGTCAGTTCAGTAGGTAAGAAAGAAAAGGCAGCAAAAGACTCTTAAAGGTATCTATCATCATGAAGAGGACAAGAAACTACAAACTTTTCTCCTTGGACTAAGGTTAAGGTACCTCTAATCTACCCGTTTTAAGTTTAAGACGGATACAATCGTCTTAAACAACAATTTACGAATCCGTGCTAATCTTTATATTTTAGATTTGTATAGACCCTTTTTTTCTGATGATAACCTACCCCACCTCAAACTCCTCTAAAACTCCATTTTTTATGGTCCCATGACAAATTGGAATCATATCCTCTGTATGAAGATATCATCAACTTATATATAATATGGTATCAGATAAATTTAGCAAGCTCCCTTTTTGCTAGGACCCCATATCTTACGTTTACCACCCATAAGAGCAACCAAAAATACATGTTTGTCAACTTACTTGTAGTTCCATCAATTTTTTTTATCATGCAGTAGCAGTAGATATCAATTCGCTCGGCGGTATCCTTTGCATCAGTGTAGCTCTTAGCGGCTCCTTGTATCGTTTTGACCATGTCAGATTCACAGATGACATTGATCATGCTGCTTAGCTTATCATTGAGCTGGTTTTCTGTATTTGGATCTCCTGCAAGCCAACCAAGGCAGGAAATCAATCAGTATTTTCGGTTTGATGAGCAATCTGACAGTTGGGTACCAGTAGAACTGCCTTATAATCTGGTAACCTGTGTCAATGATAACTGTACCATTGTTGGTTCAATTCGCGAGGTAGAAGAAAAGAGAGTTGATAGTACAGAAGCAATAGGAGATGTAAATAATGGAAAGAAGGAAAAACAGAATTACAAAAGGCTGTTACCTGTAAGGAAGAGAATTTCTTTGACTAAAATGTCTGAGACATCATTATGGATTACTGGTGAAAGTGGGTCGATTTATGAGAGATTCTGGAATGGTGTTCATTGGGTAATTGCTCCTCATGATTTGCCTTCCTCTGCCGGACCTGCAATATCCGTTTTCATGGTCAATCAAACAATTCTTGCTCTTTCTGAAGGAGGACTTATTTATCAGGTGAAAAACCAAGTACATCCTATCTTACATCAATAATTCAACACAACTTTAAACCCTTTTCCATGTTTTTCTGAAAAAAGAAATGATTGTTCCATTTTCAGCTAAAGGTCCCATTGGAAAAAATATGTCTATATTTTACAGGCACTAGGGTAGTGTCGTATACTCGTAATGAAGATATGATTAATGAATCTGTAGGTGTCTCTAAATGTTTCAGTTCCAGCGGTGCCAAAGGTTCGCTAATTTTTCGTTTGGATTTGACGAAATAAAGTGAAAACCTCATTAAATGGTTGCACTTTGTTTTATTGTGAATCATTCATTCACTGCAAATTTTTACACATCCACAATGAGTCATCGAAAAACAATCTTTTGTGTTTATAACGCAAGGGTAAGACTGCGTAAGTAGGAACCCACTTTACCTCACTATCAGCTCTACTAGATGATCAACAAATTTGCTGAGTTATATTGTAAATGCACTCTCATTTGTTGTAAGTGTTAAAAGTGTGCAAAACATATCAATTTCAGATGCAGTTGACAGAAAACTCGCAATTATTTTGGAGAGATTTTGCAGTGACCGTTGGACACAATGAAGTCACAGAACAAAAGCAGATTCAAGTGAAGTCAGGATTTGTTACAGATGATGGGGAGTGAGTAATTAGATTTTATTTTGCATCCCAAATGAGCATATCCACTTCCTAATCAAAAACTTACCAAGTTGAATCACTGATGACTTTGCGCTACCCCCAGGAGAATTTATTTCTGCACCAGGAATGGGTCTCTATTAGAACTTGTTGAAAATGATCCTCCGAGGTGAGCAACTGAATTTTGATTCTTAGAAAAGGTGTACGTCCACGCAGGGCCATCTCAATGAGTTTGGTGGGAGCTCTGTGATAGAGTTAAAAATTAGACCATCATAATGATTTTTAAAATAGTTAAACAGAAGGGGAAAAAAGGTCGGAAACCACACCTCTCAATGAAATGTACGACAGCCTCTTTCAGTCACCGTAACATAACTCAGATAATTTAGTCCCCTTCAATTTGGAGGCCTTGTTATAAGAATCTAAGGGAACCTTTTGTTATGCAATCCTGCATCCATGAATTATGAATGGTAAAATCAAGTTATTAGAAACATCTCTCTTGTAAAATAATCTTTTGTTTAAACATCTCTCTTGGTACTTACGTAGTCTTAAATCCTGACAGTTTCGTTCAGAAATAAAAAGCTAGATAAAGAGATTTTTCTTACAGTATTCTGTTCTCTGATCGCTAATAGATTGGAAAATCATGGCCACCCACCAGGCGCAGACGTAGCAGCAATAGCTGATGCCGGTACAATTAGACAGAACCTTGTATTCACAATCAGGTGAGCTCATTGAAAGCATCTGTAACAGTGCTTACAGTATAATTGAAGTTTTATACCGCCTGTAAAAGAAGTAAAGTTACCCCATTTTTGAAGGTCTGGTGTAGAAAAATGATGACTTTGACACTTTGTAACTTAGTTCGGCAGGAGAACTGTATGAGCATGACAAAAATACAAAACCGCCATGGAAGAAACACTTGAGGAAAGAAGGACTACCAGAAGATACATACTTGATACCATCAAAAGGTTGCATTGCTCAAGGTCTCTCAGGAACTTCTTCAATTTCGCTATTTCTGATAACCAAGGTGCCGTAACCAGAACATGATGCATAGCATTTGACTTGGTGATCATTGAATCAAGTCCTCCAATCCTCATTGCCTGAAAAGATTCTTAATTTATTTCCTATACATACAGGCGGGTAAGTTAATCGAAAGAAAATTGTACCGGAGGAAGTGGAAATGGATATTACATGGAAGTTCCGAGGATCAACTTCTGACATCAATCACACCTGTTTCAATGGAAGAACCCAGTGAGAAGTATTCATTGTTTCTAACAACATCAGCAGGCTCAATTCTGGAGTATCAAATGACAAAAGAGGCAGGTAAACTGTCAGGCAAACAGAACAGATGTTTACAGAGATCCTTAAATGAGGAGTATATTAATGTAACCATGTACATGCATGCAATGTTCATAATAAGATGTAGCATGCACTAAAAGGAACATGGGATAAAAATCTCAATTTACCAAAACAAAATGCTTCCCTTTCATCATCTTTCATAACTCAGAAATTCAGAATGTCTTGTGCAAATTCTTGCATGAGATTGCAAATAACATTCATGGACTTCAAATGCAACACTTTAAACTATATCACAGTAGTACATTAAATTATTACAAAGGTTACTTTGAAACTGATTAAGATAAAAAAAAAATTTCCTCAAATCCCTCCAACACCCCTACATCAAAATCCTTACGGAAAGGAAAGATTTGGAAGGAATTCACCTCCATCCTCTCCCCTTCCCTCCTACTATTGCATCCAAACGAAACTCTTATGGTCTTTGTGTGTTAACAGGAGTCTCACAAGAGAAACCAATAGGAGAGGCATGGGTGAATCATTTGCATCCACCGCATGCAAAAATAGCAAGGGGCATACCAGGCAAGTCATACCAGTTTGGCAGACTATTTTTCCCACTAGATGATGGTAGGCTGGCAGAACTTCATCTTTCGGGTTACGGAGGTGAAAATTCAGGACCCATTCATCAACTAAACATCCGGAAAAAGGGGTTGCTTAAGTATGTTTGGTCTGTACTTGATGTCCCTGAAAGTGAAGGATGGAATGCTGAGTATTGTACCGAAGAACGTGGGCCTTTTAACTGCATGATGGGTGTAAAGGACGAAGCAACTGATTTGACCACCTCTAGGACAGTAACAAGAAGGCAGAAGGGATTGTCATATAACTACTTGATTCCAGACTCATCAGGTCTCGATTTAGGGAGAATGGAAAACGAACACAAGTTATCGGAACAATTGCTCAGTAGCAACTTCCGAATGAGAGTGATGCAAGGAGGTAGATCAATGTTTCTGGTAACAGATAGTGGTCTGAGTTTTGAATTTCTTTACAACAATGATGTTGGAGTGTGGTTGCGCCACGAGCACTCAACTCCTATGAATGGAGCAGTTGGAAGCTACAATGGAAGCCTATTCTTTGTTGACATCCATGGAAGTCTACTAAGCAGAGAGAGGAGCAACAATGAGCTTCAATGGATAAACTGCACTGCAATAAAGAAAGGAAGACAAATAATTAGCGGTCCTCCATGGGATATCAAGAAAATCACAGCAAGTGATGCCCTCTATTTTGTCAGCAAGAATGGCAGGCTACTTCAGTTCACTGTAAGTTTTGAAGCATCAAGAACAATATGGCTAAATCAAGCTAACCATGATTTTTGTATGCATAAACCATGATTTCTCTACCAACAATAACATTACTGATTACCCTAGTGTCTTTATGTAGTATGTAAAGAGTTAAAATCCACGTCGAAGTTCATATTTGTAGACTAAAGTGTGCTGTTGTTTAGGTTGCCCAAAAGAATTTCAAATGGAGGGACTGCAAAAACCCTGAAAACACAAAGGTTGCAAGCATTGTGGACCAGGAAGTGCTAAGGGAGAAAGTAGTCTTTGTCACGGGAAGAAACGGAAAACTGTATCAGTACAATACATTGTACAAACAATGGCACGAGCATTATCAGTCACATCATTTAATCCTGTCAAGATTACCGGGGACAGCAACAAGGCGATCAACATTATCTTTGAAAGGCTCTCTATTCATGATTTCAGAAGATGGAGGACTGGTTGAGTATCACTGGAACTCGGTGGAAGGATGGATATGGGTTGAACATGGGACCCCACATGAAACTGTTAGATTTATAGGAGCAACAGGTCCAAGTTACGAGGGTCAGCAGTTGTTCTTAGTAGGTTCAAACGGGAAGGCTTATTTACGGTACTTAGATTGTGGGGAATGGAAATGGAGAGACTGGGGTCACCCAGATACAGAGAATGCATCAATTGACCAGGACAGACAGAATGATTCAAACCATCAGAAAAGGGGTATAGGTGTCAATACAGGCTGCTCTGATGATACAGATGACCTCAAATTAAGCAAGAATAACAGAATTTGCAATCCAAAGGTGAGATTAGACGAAACTATTGGGTTCAATTTAACATTTTGAACTGAAAAGTGAAAGCTGAACTGTTTAGTTTTATGCAGCTGTCATCTACAAGACCAGTCCCTTCTGCAGAAGATAAAGTTATCTTTGAGCTCAGAGATGGCAGAGTAAGTGCTCTAATATACATGAAGTAGTGTTTCACACCTAAGTTCATCCTTAATCAAACAATAATATCATCCCAACGTCTCAACAGCTCCTCTAAATGACAAGAAAAGGGGGAATGTACGCACTACCCAGCCTTGCCCCCGTGTGAAGAACACACAGAGGTTGTTTCCAGATGACCCATAATGAAAATTGTATTGAATGAATGGAACATAATAAAATAAAATGCACACAGTTTAGTTAGTAAGTTATGTTATCATAATCCAAAACAAAAGAATAATGAGTCTTTGAGTCTCCACCCAAAATTCACCCTCAAATGACTATATTTTCTACGCGAGTATGAGTCCAGAACTCTTATAATTATTTTCCACACCTAAATGCATCAGTGAAAAAGCTGAATATCCTCCCATTATCATTTCTAAATGCTGAAAATTGTGGTAACAGTTGGCAGAAATGTACCGAGTCAAGGACTTTGATTGGATATGGTCAAAGATCATTGCTACTCCAACAAGCAAATGCAGCGCAAATTTCTGGGCTACTGGAGTATCTTGAAGGTGCCTAACGCATAAAAAGAGTACAGAACAGATCTTCACAAAGCAGGCAATAGATGCTCGAAAATATCAACATATAGTAGTACTGTAGAATGGACATAGAAGAGCAACACTTCCAAGCCTTCTCTCAGTCTGAAATTGAAGGCTAAGATGAAACTGCAGAAGTTCGAGGTTACTTGGAGAAATGCTCGTAACACTGTAACATTAGCACACTAACACAAAAGGATACACAGATGTATATACAATTATACACAAACTGAAATATGTTAATAGATTTGAACCCTTAATGTATCAGTTAATCCTTGATATGACACTCGAGATCTCTGAGTGATTTACAGTAACATTTTTTGCATTATGCCATTGTTTCAAAACTTGGAAGAGCTACAAGGTTAGTAGATTCCTGGATATTATATAGGGACTTCCAAATCCAGACTCATCATGTTTAATAGGACCAATGTGGCTAGAGATCAATAATCTGATGCATCATGCAGGATTGCAGGCACTAAATGCTCCTACATGGTAATAGCGAACGCTAAAAATATTTGATCATGAAATATATCTTTCTAGAAGACTTACAAAGATACATACATAAAACCAGTAGAATGAAACAACAGACAATATACGCAAGCATCAGTCTTCGTCTACAATTGTCATATTAAATAAATGATGTGATTAAGCTTATTAGCACAAAGAAACCGTCTTTTACAGGTTACTACGAATGACTCATAATGAAAATTGTTTTCTAAAATGAGTCATAATTCTTTAGGGCACCAAAGTGTCTGAAATATGCAATTCGAGTATTCGACACCTTAACTCAAACCTTTATGTTGTTACTTGTAACCAAGAGTATATATCTCCATCAATCTATCACTCTCAATGAATAATCAATGAATCAAAGGAAATTTAAACCAATAATTAACAATTAGTGGGACTTCCTTTGTTATTTCTCACAAGTCAAGCCTTAATACTTTGTCAACTACTACAATCTTTTGGACAACACTTTTGATTATGTCAGCCTCCTTCTTTGAGACAATAAACAAATTCTGTCCCTTACCTTTCAACCTAACAAAATCCACAAAAAAAGGGTTCAGCATCTTCTTCTTTCTCTTCCCTCTCTTTAATGGAGGATCCACTAGGAATAGGCCTGGTAGCATTCAACAGCCTACCTAAAGACATCTTCTTCGACATATTTTCGAGAAYTCCCCCGAAAACACTATATCGAATGCGCTGTGTTTGTAAGAAATGGCAATTCTTCCTAGATTTAGACCCAGAATTCAGAGGTTTTTACCATCAAAAACACAAAACAAGTCCGGTGTTGCTCTACAGAAAACAAAATACTGAATATCCATCAACCCAGTTATCTTTTCACTACTTTGACAGTCCCCAATTTCACAAGTTTTCAGCCAGTTTTTCCCATTCCATAACTTCAATGCTAAATTGCAATGGCATTCTCTGTTTAATATCAAATTCCACAGTCCTTCTCTTTGATCCCATCACAAAAAGGACCTCAAATCTTCCCATTTCATCAAATTTCAGCTCAACTTTCTGCTGGGCATTCGGGTTTTCGCCTAAACGGAACATTTTCAAAGTCCTCCATTTCTACACCATTGAAATAAATGGTACTGGAAATTATTGCAGCACAAAGCAGGTAATGTGTGAAATTATCACCGTCTCGAGTTCACATCTTGGGTTGAATTCTCAGAAACTTTGGAGATTTCTAGGATACTGCTCATATGATATAATGGGTAGAAAAGATAGTGCATATGTTGATGGGAACATTTACTGGTTGATTGGCGCGACGAAGTCTAAGACAGAGTTAATAAAGATCATGTCTTTTAATGTGGAAACAGAAGAATTTGGTGTGCTATTTTTTTCAACGACATATGCAGATAAATCAGTAGAATGCTTAAATTTAGTCAAAATCAAAGATAAACTATGTATGACAGATAGATTACCATGGGAGTCAACTATGAATGTGTGGATGATGATGGCAGAAGAAGAAGGTTTAGCAAACTTATGGGAGATCAAGTACAGAATTGATCTTGGAGTTGATCATCATGATGTGAAAATTTTGGGCCATTTAAACAAAATTAATAGCAATTATTCCGAAAGCGAAGGAGAAATTTTGGTAAAACTTGGGGCATTAAGGTATGGATTTTATGAGCTTGAGAGTGAAGTATTCAGGAAATTGGTTGAAGACAACATGCCAGGATGGAGCTTGCAGCATATGGTAGATAGGAAGACACTGTTATAAGCCGGCGCAAATTCTTGTATGAGATGATCTCGTATAATGTTAGTGTATGCAAGAGATGTTGGTTCTTTTGAATTCCCGTTTTGGGAAGAAAAAAAAGTGGAAGTGAAATAGAATAAGTTGATGCATTTGTTTACCTTTTTTTTATTCTTTATATTGTAAGGGATATTTTAATAGAAGATAAACAAATGATTGAAACAGATGGAATATAAACTCCTGATCTGAAGTTGTAAGAGCTGATAATAATTATAATAAATTAGTGCCAGTATATTGGTTTTTGTCATTCTTACAAGTAATTTTCGACTTCACAAATCACATATTTAAGGTAATGTTCAAGTAACAAGGTGTTCTACAAATGGACTCAAACACACTACATTTCACTGCCAAGGGAAGTAAGATCATGCAATGACGGACTGACGGCTGAAGCAAACAAGTTTGGCTAAGAAGCTATGAACAAGAAACGTCACAGCATTCACTAGGAAACAACTCTGAGTTACTGATAATGAAATACACAGAAATTCGCACCAAAAGAAAACAGGGTATCAGCTATCAAACATGGTAAACTTGGAATATTCAAAGGTCTCTCTAACTGCAGCTAAAACTAAGTTAATACAATGAAAATATTTTACACAACAGTCAAAACCAGAAGCCGATCTCAAATTAAGGAGTCATGGAACTTTGGATCCGAAATTCAGCTCAATGCCCGATACTGATTTAAGAAAACCCTCAACTCACATTCCTAGACTCGCACAAGGTAACTGAAGCTGGGAATAGAAACCAAGTGGCTAAAACCTCCTCTGAGGACTCCTAGAACGGCGACCACGAGGTGATCTGCATACAAAAAAAAAAAAAAAAAACTTATGATCCATGTGGTGTAGCAAAATATCTAGGGTAGGAAGCGCATCACTCTGACAAGATGGAAGGGGAAGAGGAAGGGGTCCCACATAAACGATGAGAGGAAAGAGTGAGAGACCGAACCCTTTACCCTTAGAAAGAAAACAAGCAATCACTGCCACACTCAAACCCATAAGTAGGGCAACTCCCAAGGTAAAGTGAAAGGCGGTTGCGAAATCAAAATACAATGGCTACAAAGATGTAAGTCAATCTCACTTTAACATATTAACATCCACACACCACAAACATACAACATCCACATCACCAGTGCCTCCAAAAACTGTTTCAATGGTTCATAATAACTTCCAGACCTTGACTATATCAAAAAAACTAGGGAATTTTTTTTTGATAATCTTATAGAAGTATTCCTCCTTTCAAGATTCCAAATAAACTTTCTGTTTTGCTATTTCTTTCCAAGCATGCACTCTTAAGCACCCGGAAACGATATTCAGCAGTTTGCTAATCTCCAGACACCCTACAGTTCATGAAGGCTTGTTCTCCATGGTGACCAAAATAATCCTTTGGAAGTTAATGGCATCAATGAATTTAGTTAAAATAAACCATTCTAAAATCCAAGATGCACTTTTGGGGCAAACATTGAAAGTTTGGAATGTAAGTGTGGATGATGAGAGCCTGGAACTATTGGCATTAAACCACCAAAAGCTCAGATATTTTTGTCCCTTTTTCATGTCTATAATAAAGTTAACCCGGAGAAATTCAAGTAGAACAAATTACGTACACTCAAATAGCCCCAGAATAAAAGGAAAATTAGGTTCCAACTTCCAAGTAACATTGGTATATGGCTGTAGCCTGTAGTTACTAGTCTACTAATCAGTATTCCTGCACATGTGCGGTACCTTTTGCCACAAGGCACAAAGTTTTCTAGTAGCTACACTGTTTAGATATCCAAACTCTCATACGTAATATGAGACTGTCTACACATATCACAAACACAATTGCACCCCTCTAATTTTCCTCAGACCTTGTGGCATGGAGACAAACACACAAAAATCATCCACCAGTAAATTCCAGTCATCATGCAGACATCTAAAACTTGAGAGTATTACGTAAGAAGTACAAACCTTCTTCTGTTGCCCTTCCTCTTGTATGGGCCATTGCAGAAAGCCCAATCTACATTTATTGTATGATCAAGCATTATGGTACCATTCAACTTCTGAATAGCTTCTTGTGCTTCTTCAAACTGCTCGTACTCAATCAGCGCATATCCCTGCAAATAAATATGCCATCAAGCGAGAGCAATACATTTCATAATTTCAATGTGGGGAAAGAATCCAGCAAACAACAACAATAAAACGAAATTCAAAATAGCACGCCTTGCGCACAAAAGAACAAGGCTCTGCACACTTTAAATGTGCCTTGTAGTTAAGGTGTAGCCAACGTCTGGCAAAGTGGGCCACTATGCAAATTACACATTTTTTTATTAAAGTTATTGTATTATGCCCTTCTCTTAACGCCATTACACCAAGCTAATGCCCTTAGATGACTTTTAATTGAAACAAGGTATTGTTGCACAAAATTTCTTTCATAAAACAAACTTGTTCGCATAAACAGTGTGCCTTGGGTCTATGAGGCATGTGCATCGCACCTTGGTGCGCCTTAAGCCTTTTAAAACAAAGATTAGAACCTTCCGACTAGATTTTTCAACAATGGTCAGTATTCTTCACTAATTGTCACTAAATGTATTTCAACCTCCCTATCCATAAATACTGAACATCCAATCCACACTTAAAGTTCAGCTGCAATTGATTTGCATATACAACTATTGAACCTGTAACAAATTTCTTCACATGTTCTCAGAGTCTCAGACAAATAGAGTGGGCATAACACACACTATAGAGATCTTAATACTGCAATTGTGGATGTCTGTTAAGGTGTCAGATGTCCGCAGCCTACGACATACAACACGAAATTCCCCGCTCCCAATGGATCACGAGAACAGGACAAGAACCAGTTGCTTTTAAATTTAATCACACTCAAAAGTCTGGATCCACTTCAGACTTCTTCTAACCGCTGAGGGTTCAGAAAAACGTAGGAAATGAGGTAGCAGAAACGGTAGACAGAAAATGAAAATTATTACCTTCACAAACCCAGTACGACGATCCAAATTCAGATGCAGATTTTTCAGCTGACCAAACTCTCCAAAGACATTATGAAGATCCTCCTCTTGTGCTTCTTCGTGCACTCCTGTGATGAGAACAATCCAGCCTTCAATTGCTGCAGTACATTGATCAATATCATTAGTTATTCTGCACACACACATCGTAATCAATTAAACAGATTTGAATTATTTATGCAATGGCAACATGAACCATTTCAATTAAATCAATTTCGACGCCCTAATCTACAACTTAGAGAACTCCTCAATGACATCATCAACCTTTCATTCCTTCTCACCCTTCTTTCTTCACCAAGTATTGGAATCGTGTCAAATTGCAAAAAGTTTGACAAATATCACATGTCATGTCCTGTCAACACACGACACGCCAGTGATTTGCCTGGTCAAAGTAACTATGACTAGCACTTATTAGTAATTAGTATGTATTTGTTTACTCCATCTGAAAGCCCAAGAACAAGATATTACAAAGGATAAAATTCAATAAGAAATACTATATCTACTGATCTAGCGCTCTATGAAAACACTGAGCACCCGCTGCACTAATCAATCATAATTCATAAAAACATATCACATCTCCACCAAAACAAAAGCCTCAATAAACCACCAAACAGCAGCAATATTATGCACAAGTAACCTCCAAACATGCTGTTTCTCCCTTTAAAAAGGTCGGGTTTCCAATGCCACACCTTACATCATATAACTTTGTTCATGTTTTGCAGGATCAGGAAAAAGTCCTAAAGGAGTGAAGGCTAGAAGTTAATCACCATATCATCCTGAACAGTTATTTCTACTCACAAACTCATTTCCTCGAAAAATGTACTATGAGATAGATTACTAAAAAAGATAATGCCTAACAGTCAAATCATCAAATAAT
>VHZZ01012748.1:34950-47806 GCA_009801015.1 Silene noctiflora | reverse complement strand
ATCCGAGATGAGAGGATTAGTTGCTCATGTCTTCAATAATAATAATAGGGTTTTTTTTCTAAAAATTACGTAAGTTCTATTCTAAACTAAGACAATAGCTTATATATGAATTAGGTCTAAAAGCTAAAGCAGGAAATAATAAGAATCTTGACAAAACTATCTCATCAAAATATATGCAAAGCTAGAACACGGTTACATGCTGCGCTTCACTCAAATATTGTTCGCACCTTGCTCGCGTGCTGCTCGCGCACTGCTCGCGCTTCACTCAAATGCCACTCGCGTCTCAGCACTGCTTCTTTCCTTCCTTTGTTCACTCGCGTGCACAATTAGTACGCCTTATGCTCGCACCAAGTAGCTTCACAAATTCCTGGGCCTATCAATCCTTCAACTTGGACTCCGTCTTTACTCGTAAAACCAGCCCAATTAGCTAATCAAATATCGTCACAAAGTAACCTGCAATTAAGCTCCCTAACACTACTTTAATCCATCAAAACCATACTAATTCCAACCATTTAACTTACGAATAAATGAGTCGTATCACCTATCTAGTAGGATCTCCTTTGCACAGTCGAAGGGAGATCTTAGGGGAATTGCTCTCTATAGAGGGGTGAAACCTATGACTCACTTATTCTTTGCTGATGATGCCGTGTTTTTCATGCAAGATAAGGGGGATTCAGTGGATCATCTAAGGGAAGTACTGGATAAGTTTTTCCTGTTGTCAGGACAAAGAATAAATGATGAAAAATCGGGTGTTATTTTCAGCCCCAGTACTACGATGTCTAAAGCAAAAAGGTGTCTTGAGATTCTAAATATTAAAAATAATAAGGGTTTTGAAAAATATCTTGGTTTACCTTGGGAGTTTCAGGGTTCAAAACGGGATTTCTTTAGGGGTATGATTGATAATGTTACGATACGTGTTGCATCATGGAATGGAATTTTTTTATTGCCAGTTGGACGGCTTACCTTGATCTCGTCAGTCTTATCCAATCTTTCCAATTATCTCCTATCGGTATTTCGCATACCAGTAAGTGTGGCCAACATGTTGAATTCGTTGCTGTCACATTTTTGGTGGGCAGGATGTAGATCTGGGAAACCTGTTCATTGGTGTAGTAAGAATTTTCTTAGTCTACCAAAGAGTGTTGGCGGTCTTGGGATGCGTAATATTGAGTGTCTTAATAAGGCTCTTCTGGCTACGCATGCATGGAGGATAGTTTCTGGACATAACTCTTTCATCTGTCGTGTGTTTCTATCAAAACTCTTTGGGGAAAGGGGGATGAGTGAGGGTTTTAAGCATGTTAACCGATGTAATCTTTCATGGGGTGCTCAGAGTATTTTATATGGTTTTGATCTTATTTCGCCTCTGCTTGCTTGGAATCTGGGGATGGATTCCACTTTGAATGTGTGGGAAAAATCTTGGGTCAATGGGCGTACGCCTGAGCCAAGTACGGAGGTTCTAACCATGGATCACGTGGGGCTGAGAGATGTACGTGTTAAAGACCTTCGGTTGGGACCAACTACTTGGAATAAAGAGATGATTTCTTTCATGTTTATCAAGGAAGATGCTGAGAGGATTCTAGCTATGCCTTGGTGTATGTAGCGGTCGAAAGACCTTGTCTTTTGGACTCTTCATCCGTCGGGGATATATATCGTTAAGAGTTGTTATGAGGTTGCTTTCAAGCAGTATATGGAGCGGAAGGGTACTTTGAAGGATAATTCACGTATGGATGATCGAACGAGACTCTTCTGCAAAAAGAAATTGTGGCATCTTGTAACACCCCCATACTCCGAGGCACCTTACCAAGGACTACCTCCGAATACAGGGATGCTACCATCTCGGTTTCCCGAGGCAGTGAACATCATAGTAACCATAATGAAACATTTAAAAGTAAACATGATTTAATGTGATTACAAAACTCTCCATAAAACGGAGTACAAAGTCTAAACCAAAACAAAAGTGAAACTAAACAAGTCTGCGGAAGCTAAGACAAAACTCGTGAGACTCCACCCTGCTAACCCCGCCGCGTAGTCAACATCCATCATCGTCATAACCTGCTAAATCAACTGCTCACCATCCCCGAATGGATCACCGCACTTTTTAAAGCAATTACGGGGTCAGTCAATTGAATAACTATATACAGTAAACAATGTAAACAAAATGGAACATACACCACACCGCCACCATCACCACACCACACACCACACATCACGTAACCAACTACACACCGAAGTATATATTCCTGCCAGTAGGGACCGCAACCACACCACCTAACTACCCACAATACCCAAGTCCCTTAATGTGCACATCCCTCCTACGCTGAGAGAACGCAGGAGGCGAACAATGGAGTGAGACCACCTCTTACAATGGCTCACAAAATCACAATACCAATCACATCTCAATCACACCGAACACCAACATCCACCACCAACACCGCCATCACAACATCGTCACAATCATAGAAACATATCACAATTCATCACAAGATCGTCACATTAATACAGTATACAGTTCTGCAATCAACTGAGTAGGGAAACCCTACCTCAATAAGCAAATATGGCACAAGTAAGAGATCAATATGCTTCCTCTATGATGTCTCCTCCTATAACGAATCAATTAATACAAATAAGGCACACAAATCCCTAAAACCCCCAAATCAGAAATTAGGGTTACGAATAATAGGTCAAAAGACTCAATTAAAGACTTACCCTGACGATTACAGTCTTGCGATGCGTGAAAACCCCAACAACTGATAAAGATGCGCCGCGGAATGAAGGATTAGAAGGAGGAGCACTAATCGATGTTTAGGTTTTTGTTTTAAAAGTGAATAAACGATTTACTGCTTCTCGTTCTATCATATATACTTTCCGCCAAAAAGCCGACACGAACCGGACACTCGGTCGAGTACACGACACTTGACCGAGTACGTGACACTCGACCGAGTGCAATGCACTCGACCGAGTACACACCACTCGACCAAGTGCTCCGCACTCGTCCGAGTCCCCAACCCCCTGAACACTTGACAGACCAACCCACATGGGCACTCGGTCGAGTACCCTGTACTCTGCCGAGTGTCCCAATACTAAAACCACGAGTATTACACATCTACCGGGTCCACATTTGTGGAAGATACTAATATGGAGGTTTATCACCAATACTCTCTCGGTGGGCTGTAATTTCCTAAAACGGAACATTTTGGTGGATACCTCCTGCAAGTTTTACTTTAATGATATTAACCACTGTGAAACACTTGAGCATCTGTTCCGGGATTATCCTATCACACAAAGGATTCGGAACTCCTCAGAAATGGGCCTAAAGCCAGTGATGGATTCGGGCCTTTCTATATGTGATTGGATTATCAACTGGATTTATTACTTAGGTAAGCTCAAGGATGCCGATTGTAGGACTGTCAAGTTCCTATCCACTATCTGGTGTATATGGGCGGTTAGGAACATGATTTTGTTCAATGGCGTTGTTTTTCACCCACAAATATTCTTTAACCTGTGGAATCAGAAAACAAGTATGGTCTTGACTGCTAAGGAGCGTGAGGATCCTAAGAATTTATCTTTTCAACAGGAGGCGGGTAATAACACTAAGAAGGGGTTGCGTCATGGTCGATCTGTCTCATTGATTGGGTCTCGGGGCCAGTGTAGCATGGTTCGTATACAGGTTGATGCGATCTAGAAAGGCCTTGATGATGGGGCGATTGGATGGGTCGTGGTTAATGGTGGTGGCAGTATCATTTCAACTCATAGTTTCAGGACCAGGGCTGAAGCTCCTTTACAGGCGGAAGCGATTGGTATCAGGGCTGTGATGGAATGGGCTCGCAAGAATATGTTTCTTCACTTGGAAATTTCTTCGGATTGTCTGCAGGTTCTTAATCAGCTTATGGGAGAGGAGGTGGAACATCATCTCGTCAAAGGTCTCTTTGATGATATTCGTGCAATAGCTAGTCTGTTTCACTGTTTATATTTCCGTTTTATTAAGAGGTTCTGTAATAGTGCAGCCCATAGGCTGGTTCAAGAGGTTAGGAGGATGTAGCTAACCTTTATTTACCGCTGTCAAAAAAAAAAAAAAAAAAAAAAAAAAGTTAGAAGATATCCGACAATTGACATATTTGACGCAACTTTATCTTTGTACAAAAGCAAAACGTAGATGAGATGCTCCACTATTGGCGGAGAATGTAAAGAATCTTGTCGTATATCTTTACATCTTGCTTAGGTTTCCTTTAATTCGATGTACACAAAGATGCACAATAATACAATATACTCCGTATTATTTTTGCCTTAATAAGGAAACTAGTACTTTTAGAATTTGTGTTTTAGAATCACCTTTTGTAGAATTGTAGCTTGATTGATGTGATTTATCAGTTTTTTTATTTCTTTTTCGCATGTAGGTAGGAGTGTTCATAAAATAGACAGGATCGGTAAACCCGATCGACCCGGCTGGCCGGTCCAATTCGGTCTTGGACACAATTTGGCCCGATCTCGAGTCCAAAAATATATGATGATTGGTCTTCGGTCCGGTCCAGTCCAGTCTAAACAAAGTAAAAAAAAAAACTCAGATTGCCCATTGAAATGCAATTGGTCCAGTCTAAACCCGGAAAAACCAAGACCTAAAGGGTTCCGGTACGAGTCCCCACCTACCCGGTCCGGTCAATGATTTTGGGGCAAGGGCTTGTCTAGTCCGCGGGTCTTTGTGGTCCGGTCTAGCTTGGTCCACGTGTCCGACTCGGTCCGGTTCCAGACCGGTTAACACCAGTACCTGCAAGCACCAATTTAATTCCTTCCGAAGGTGATCAAAGGGAAATGGCCGAGTTTATATGGATGTCTCGGTCACATAAATAGGAAAAAAAGAGTGCACATCTGATGAATAAATCAAGTACCTTTTAGCAACAGAGCTTATGCGTATTTTTTCCGAACTTTTAAGTTTATAAGTTACATTTTTATTATTTGACGTTAAAAGTCAAAATTAATAAAATTTATATGTATAATTTTTAAACTATATTGTATTTTTTCAAAGTTAATGTTTAAGTTAACAAGTTCATAAACTTTATAATAAAACTCATAATTTTTAAAATAAAACTCGAATTTTTTTTTTTTTATAAAACTCAGAAGCTACACAACCAGTTATAATTTATGAACTGAGACAGTCAGATATGCAGATTAGCGGGTCGGGCAGGCCTGGCTTTAGGGTTGTTCAGCCTATTTGATTATCTTATGTTTGTAATGTTTTTTATTTATTTATTTATTTATTTATTGCTAAAAAAACTAGGTTAATTAAAATAAACTTATATAGTTTCCTTCAAAAATAAAAAATAAAAAAATCAACCTATAGAGTTCTTAGGGTTTGGGCTATGCAGTTTGCAGTTATATTCCAAACCTAATGGGCTATATCTGGTGGTGTACAAATTGATAATTTTAGAAGGCAGCCCAGCAAACAAGCTCAATGGACATGAGTGACATCCGACCTTGCTATTTAGGTCCTATTACTCCTGTTAATTCATACTCGACTTCAAGTGTCGGACACTCGAACACAAGGTAATGTCGGACATGGGCGTGTGCCCAAAGTATTGGGTATGGGTGTGGTCAACACACCCACGGACTCATAATCGAAGAGGGCATATTTTAATGATAAGTGTGAGGTATCGTGATTAGATATAGCAAAACTGACGTGACCCAATTAGACTCGAATGACTTGAACCGAACCTGCACTAGAATTGAGAACCCAATTCCGACCCGAAATCCGAATTGACTTGACCCTATTTAAACCAAATAACTTGAAAACAACCCACCCGAAATGACCCGAACCCCAAGTGACCCGACTTGACCTAACCCAACCCAGCCCCAATTCTGCAAACTCGATCCCGAATTGATCCGACTCGGTTGACCCGTTTAACTGGCCTAATCGTGACAATAGGTAAGACTCTATCGTCGTAAAGTCTGCCAAATCAGCTATCCACTAAATTTTGACCCGAAATCTAGCCCGATCTGCTTCAAGATGCTTATAACTCAGCCCGCATACCTCCACTATAGACCCGTTCACCAAAATCTAACCATTTTTGGTAACCATGTCAACGGGACAATCCACGACCCGTTCCAGAAATAGAATTTGTCGTCCCTCTCTGCAAGAACTCGCCATATATAGAAGTTGTCCTTACTGAGGCGTTTACGTCTTCATTCTTTTTCAGGTATTTTGTCTCTTTTTAATTCCTTTTGAAATCTTTCTTTCGCCCTCCCGTTTTCTCATCATTTACATTAATTTCGCCCTTTTTTAGGTTTTTTGTCGATTCTTGAATCGATAGATTATAGAATAAGACGGTTGCACTTTAAGTGTCGCATTTTTTTTTCTTCTAAACAATTGTACCTTTTATAGCGTCTCTACTCAAAAGCCGAACAATGAAATATATGTTTCTACAATACTTGTGACAAAGTTCTTGGTTAGGTACTTAGGTGTCATAAATTTGACATCAATAAAGGTTTGTGTTTGTTGATAAAAGAATTTAATTTATTTCTTACAGTTTCATCTATGAGCCAAGGATCCCATTTGTGAGACCTTAAATGGCGTGTGTTAGGCGCCTACAAATGGAGTTTAGAGAACTTTGTAAAGTACGTTCTCCCGTCCATTTTCATTTCCATTTCCAGTCTAAGGAACAAGTTACTTGTGTACAAAACAAAAAGTTCCGTAAAAGAGCCTGCAACAAGTAGTTAAGACATTAGTTATCCAAGTAAGGTCCGGTTCTTTTGGACCTTTTTAGTTGACTTCAGGTCAGCTAAGTTCAGTTCATCTTTGTTATTCACTTCATACATTATCAAAGGTTGTTCTCATCTATCATGATGCATCCTGTCGATGCCTTTTTTTTACATTTTACTGCGATGACACAATGTGTACCTTCTGAGACCAGTAAGATGTAATATGCATTTTTGGTATTTGCAGGAGCCTCTACCTCATATTGTTGCTCGCCCCTCTCCAGATGACATTCGTGATTGGCGTAAGTTCTATTTCTATTGTTTTTTCTCAGAATCTTTTGGAAGAAGAGAAATTTTTATTGTCAATGTGATATTGTGTAATTGTTGCCATGTTGGTTTGATTACCTGTATCTAAGGGGTGATAATTAGACGAGATGGCTCACGAGCAACTCGAACTCGGCTTGAGAGCTTAACGAGTCAAACCGAGCTAACGCCGGCTCGAGTTAGGGTTTAAGCTCACAAGCTTGATACTGAGCATAATCTTTTCTAGCTCGGGTGAGCTCGAAATCGACTTGAGCTCAAGTTCTGCTTCATCAGCACATGTTGAGCAAGACCAAGCTAGTACCTTGCCCATCATATCTGGTACCCTTTCAATGACTAGTGCCACTTTTTTAAAATTTTATACATATACATACCATGCAAAGTTCCCTTTAGAGGGGGTGGAGGAGTTAACTTTTCCTGAATCTCTTGAATTGTCTAAATCAAATGTCTGAATCCAATCACTAAGTATCGGTTAATTGTTAACTGTTTCAGAGACTGCCTGTGCTTTCTCTGTTATCTCTTTTCCTTTTGTTTTTTACATTCTGATTGTGTCTCCTTCTTCATTTTATTTGCCTTATGACTCCCAATTCAACTACAGATTATGTACTTGAGGGATGTGAAGGTACACCATTCGCAGGTTTGTCACATCTAAATGGCGTTTACTGCATTCAATTGCCACGACTCTTCTGATAAATGGTTCCGATCCAATGACAATGCATATATGTTGGGTGTTTAAATGTTTAATAATTCTTGTTATCTGACAAAGGTGGATATTATTATGGGAAGATCAAGTTTCCTCCTGACTATCCATATAAACCTCCGAGAATCAGGTTTTAACGTACTTTCACTAGCAAAACTCTTGATTTATTTATTGGTCTATTATTCCTGCTTAAAGCATACAGGCATTTGACTTTTGATATGTCCCTGTGAGCACAGTATTGCGACTCCCAATGGTCGATTTATGACTCAGAAGAAGATTTGCTTGTCCATGAGTGATTGTGAGTCTCAGAGCTTCTTCTGTGTTCTATTTATTTTAGTAAGCCCGTCATTTTTGTTTGTTATAGCTCTGTTTGACAATTGTTGCAAATGTTTTCTTTCCCAAAGCTCATCCAGAGAGTTGGAATCCGATGTGGTCTGTGTCAAGGTAAAAATATATATATTAGCCGATTATTGTTCTAACTGTTCTAAGTGTTCTTAATCTAGTAATAGATTTTGTTGGCTTAATCAATTAGTCTAAAAAAACAGTGAAGTGAGCAACTGACCGTATTTATCCTCTTTTTTTATTGCAGCATTCTTACCGGGCTACTTTCATTCATGGTGAGTTTGTACTTGCTAGATTCTACAATATTTTTCTTTTGTTGCTTATGACTGTTATGAGTCACTGCCAACAAGTTTCCTTTGCTCATATAAACAGAAGTAGTTTGACAACAACTTTGTCGTTTGACAACAACTTCTTAATTTTTTGCTCCCTCATTAATCTGCTTGGTGCACTTGTTCGGTAGCAACCAATCCGTGATTTTTTGTTAAAGAAGGGTTTTTAATATTATGAGTTTATGACATGTGGCTGTGTTACATACTGTAGGTGGATAACAGTCCGACAACAGGAAGTGTCACAACTACTGTTGAAGAAAAACAGCGTTTAGCAAAGGCTTCTCTTGTTTTCAATTGTAAAATGTAAGTGAACATTAGCTTGTGCATTATTCTTTCCCTTGATGTAATGTCTTTTGCTGTGTGCTACGCCAATTTGCATTTTGCCTCTTTTTGAGTCAGCATTGGCTAATCAGAAGATTGTGCAAGTCTCCAATATCTCTTCTCAATCATCGGTGACATTGTATTGTTATCTCCTGTAAAAGACCTGGCGAAAGAGTTGATGGTTGCATGTGTTGTCCTCGGATTGATCCCATCTAGCATAAAATTATGATGAAATGCATGGGAGGGAGTTTCGACTTTCATTGTTATATCTTGACCGATTCCCTTTTTCAGCGACCAACTCATTATATTCCTCATGTAGTTATAGAGTTAATTAAATGGCTGTAGGAAGTTTTTCGTTCCATTTATCCTTACCGACACTTATTTTCTTGTTAGCCCAATGTTCGAGAATCTGTTTCCAGAGTATGTGGAGAAGTTTAAACAACAGCTTGCTGAACAGACTCAGTCAGCTGTCACTGCAGCACCTGCACAAGAAGACACTTCCGTGTCCATCTCTGATGGACCTGATAACAATAGGAATGAGGAAGAAGATGTCGCAAATGCAAGACCGGAGGGCCAAAGAAGAAATGACCAGAGGCAGTCGGTACTAACTTGGATGTTGTTCTTGTTGATGTTTTTAGTAGTTGGTGCAGTTATGGCACTACCTCTTCTTCAACTCTGACGTCACTCCCAGTTTCAGCTAACCTGAGTGCATAAGGCGGCTACTGAAATCATCGTGAATCGGAATTGTCAGCTACTAAAATCATTGTGAATTTCCCAACACCCAGTATACCATGTAAATAGAATTGAGCATCTAAAATCATTGTGACTCCCGTAACACCCAAATCGGACATAGCGTTAATATGAGTTGAGCGTCTAAACTCACTGTCTCTCCCCCAACACCCAAAGCACACATGACAATAGGGCTCTGTCCTTTTTGGCTTAATTCCAACTCTGATTCAGCTCAGCTTATTTCAGCTATATTCATCTTATCTAACTTCAATTCGGTCCACAGTAATCATAATTAAAACGATGATTATATCTGTAATTTTCCACAGTAATCATAATTAAACTACACTACTTACTAGTTACTACTGTATTACGTAGTTTGTTAGATACAGTGTATTAATTAGCAGTGGATCTAATGGTGCCGGATATTCGGATTGCAGCAGCGCAGTTCATTCTCCAAGTACTCTCAGTAAATATTACTCCGTATATTTTGACTAATCAAGTTGACCATTTTCAACCTCTAGATTTAGCTTTAGATTTCCGTAATTCACTACTATGCCCCGCTGTCTTGATTCCTCACGGCTCCTGCACCCTGGACACTTTACTGTAAACTGTTAACTTATACTCCGTAGTATGTAAATGCCAGGCTACCGTATTAAATTAATTTACGAAACACTCACTTGCGAGTTACGAGACAGAGCATTAGCCAATGTGAGAAAGAGGCATAGACGAACCTTCCTGACTCTCAACTCTGAACGTAAAAACGTAAACCCACCGACTTTTGATTAATTTACGTAGTCATAAAATTTAGTGTAAGCTTAAAATCAGCTGTATTTACGTGCTCCTAATTTGTCTGCATGCCTTCATTATTCAATTAACTCTCATTGTTTTGTTTTGTGTTCCTTTTCCATCTATATATACTCACTCATTTCCACACTATACTCCCATACAAATACAAGTTTATTAAGAGTATAATATTCTAGGACAAAGTTAAAGGTTTTGGGCAAAATCATGAAGAATTTGTCACTTGTAACTTTACTTGTTATATCATTGGTTTTGTTTGCTACTTTTGTTGAGAATGTTGATGCTTATTATTCATCTGTGCCTCCTCCGGCGGCTTCCGCTCCAGCCCCGCTCCCTTCCGGCAAACATCTACATTTGAGGCCTGGAAGTAAGTTTTCTTCGTATATATACTGTTTTATCGGTCTTATGTAAAACCGCTGTATTATACAAAGTACAACATATATAAAATGAGATTGTAACACACTATGCAAGGCGTTTTATAGTGGGAGATGATCATTTTACTAGTTTAACTCGAAAAAACTACGAGTATCACACACTGTAAGACAGTCTTATTCTATACGGATTATTTTTTTTTTTGGGTTATCTGAATGCAATAACATTGACTTAATGGAAAGAAGAAAATGCTCAATTATTATGTCTTTTTTCAGGCCATTTATGCAGGATAATGTTTAATTATTATTCTTTTTTTATGAAAAAACAGTGCCATTATTCTGCCCATGGAAGTGTAAACACAGATGTTCAAAAAATCCAAGGGAGCTATGCAAGAAATTGTGTATGCATTGCTGTAACATATGCAAGTGCGTTCCTACTGGACCCAAAGGCGACAAAAATGTGTGCCCTTGTTACCGCGACATGAAGGGCAAGAAGGGCAGGTCTAAATGCCCTTAAACTAGATTTTGTTTGTTTTCCTCGTCTTTAGCTTAATTAAATTACCTATGTTTTACTTCTTATGTACTTCATTTCCAGTATTAAGGCTACTTAATATGGTCCTGATAGGATGATCGGTCCGCAAAGTTAATTAGTTTCTTGATATATTTCAGTTATTTAGGAGTTTCTAGCCCGAATGAGATACGCTTTTGTTGGAAGTACACCTCCAACTCCTTATATTTTACCATTGTTATTGTCCGCATTCATACAGTGGTAAAGTCCTGAATAGGACAGGAAACGTACAGAACTACAGACTTAAGAGTCGCGAAGAAATCTGTATCTCCATATGTGTATTTGGTGTGGATTGAGAAAGTCATCATCAAGTTTGGTCATTTCGCAGACTAAACTAATTTCAATGACATAATACGAAAGAAAACTAGGCTCAACTAGGGATGGGTCGGATGGCAATCGATCAAGGTTTACGAGATCCAAAACCCGGTCCACTTTCTTATTAGATCACTGATCCATATCCAAAATTTTAAAATTCATATCCGATTTATTATACTTTTTTTCGAAACTGTATTGGGCTGCTCCAAATCCATACCTGATCTACCATATAATCGAAAATTCGATTCAAAATTTGATTTGTCCGTATAAAAAGTTCATTTTATACATAGGACAAAATTGAAATCAATAAAGGATAAATTCTCAAAAATACGTGGCCTACTTAACCAACTTCGACTACGAGTTTAAATAAAGCCATCATATTTTGTGTTATCATACGAAATACTCCGTATTATTTACTACTCTCCCATTCATTAAGATACACAGCATAATTTTTCATATAATACATTCAAATTCAAATAGTCTAGCCTGTAGTTTTATACTCCGTAGGTGGATTTAATCCATCTATTTACGTTCAAAATCCACCTGCTATTTACGTCCAAATAAAATACACTTGACCTATGTTCCATCTATCATTATTTCTCATAGTTACAATAACGAAATTAAAAAATACTTTGTAATCCTTTACAATAGAAGTTAATATTAAGATATCTCAAGATGCTAGTCAAAGATCACAAAACACAATTCCATAAATCAAGCTTCAATTATGCTGTATATCTTCTAAGTATAGGATGTGATTATCTCTTGTATCAATTAGCATAAATCATGCATATTCTAGCCATATTTAGTCTCATGTATTTGCTATATAAACTGTACAATTTATCATTGTAATTATTCAATTCATTTTAATAAAATAACGATCGTTACATGGTATCTAAGAGCTGTTAAGATCCAACTCCATTGCAGCCACCACCACACGAAACACCCATCCTTCTCCACCCTATGGCAACCCACGACTCAACCATCCCTAACCCCCATGAAAAGACCAAACCCCTCACCTCCATCAACCTTAACAATTGTGTTAAGCTTAACCCCACAACTACTTGACATGGAAGTTTCAACTCACCCACATCCTCTTCGGGTATAGTCTCCTAGGCTATCTCTATGGAACCATACCCCAACCCTCACCTATCACTGTCCATGCCGACAAAACCGAAAGCCCCAACCCATCCTACCATACATGGCTTAAACAAGATGGGCTCATCCTTGGTGCTCTGATGGGCACACTATCATCTGCCATTCAATCCCTTATCGTTAATGCTAAAACCTCACAAGAAGCATGGGAAAACCTAGCCCATACGTATGCAAATCCCTCTCGAGGTCACATCCTACAGCTTAAAGACCGTCTTGACTCTAT
>VHZZ01012747.1:14334-29486 GCA_009801015.1 Silene noctiflora | reverse complement strand
TAAAATTTCAACAAAACAACCAGAAAGTTCCCAGCCGGCCACTGGACCGGCAGCCGGTCCACCGGCTGGGACACACCCAACTCGAAAAACACACAAAAACCATCAGAATGTTCCCAGCCGGCAGTGGACCGGCAGGCGGTCCACCGGCTGGGGACACCTGCTCACGGGTTTCACTCAAAAATCGACATAACATCATTTAAAACAGAAACTTCAGCAATGCTCATGACATGGGACACGTAAAACATGAATTTCCAACATAACAACATTTGCCATACCACAAATTACACAAGAATTTCATAGTCTTAAGATGAGTTATTGCATAAACTCCCTAAACATGTGTCATACTAACAAATTTAACAATCCAAAGCATGAATTTACATATACTTGCACCATTCATACAAAATAGCATCAAAGATCGCAACTTTAACCTAGCATGCTCCTAATTAGCCAAARTAAACAACTTTAACTCATAATTCAACTAAATAAACCATAGAAACACCGAAATTCTCAAAGTATCGTCGAGAAACTCATCACGGTTACCTTAAGCGTCCTAATCTTAAAGTGAGCCTCCAATAGTGCAACTACCTCCTTCCGAGATCTTCAGTTCTTTACCTAACCACAAAATAAGACGGTTTAACAAAAGAAGTCACCCTTTTAGATGAACCTAGGGTTTCGAGTTTGGAAATAAGGGGAGAAAAACAGAAACTTTCTTACCTTAGAAGAAGGAGAACGAAACAAGGAAGATTTTGGCGAAAGAATCACTAGGTTTGGTTAAGTAATGAGTAAGTTATGGTGTTTTGAAGATTTGAGGAGAAAAAATGTGTCTTTAATGGTGATGGAGGTGAGGGTTTGCTGGAAAAATGGAATGAGAGAGATGAATGAAGGGTTAGATGAGGGTTTATGAGAGGAGAGGGGGATAAATGGGTCCATTATTATGTCTAGGCCCAAACATTATAAGATGAGTCGGGATTTCCTCATTTACGTCCAAATGCTACTATACATTTAAGACGGATCTTAATATTATTAATATAAATATTAATCTATAAAAATTCGTATTTTATAAAAATAATATTTAAAATCGTAATTAATTTAATTTAATTATTAAAATAGCTTAAAATATGAAATTGGTAAATTATGTGTATTACAATATACCGAAACTGAGTAGGATTAACCTACCTTTAAGCATTCTTCAACAAGCTATACAAATCCAACTCGATTCCTTCTCATAAACCGTCTCATCCTACAATAACCATATAATAACTATCACAAATCATCCTACACTATAATACAATACAAAATCCTTATCACTACTCACTAATTACCCATATACTAACAATAATTACTAATTAAACAACCTTATTGAAAACCCCCAAAATCTAGGGTTCATAAGACTAGAAAAGGGTAGATCTTACTTACATAGGTGGAAGGAAGGATAGGTAGGTGAGCAATCCCTTAAAGCAAGCTTGAATCCCATATTAATGTGTTTATGAGGGTTTTAGAGAGAAGGGAGATAGTTTAGAGAGAAAGGGAGATAGTTTAGAGAGAAAGGGAGAAGATAAGAATTGAATTAGGGTTAAGGGACGAAATGTCATTTATTGCGTACTGACAGTGTCACTCGGTCGAGTGAGCGGTCCACTCGGTCGAGGGCATTATGTACTCGGCCGAGTCAACTCTACTCGGTCGAGTAGACACACTACTCGGCCGATTCCACTTTACTCGGTCCTCTATTAACTCACTCGGCCTACTTCTAATCTTCACTCGATCTAGTCTAGGCTCCACTTGGTCTAGTGTAAGGTCAAATCTTACTCTTGTATAATTCTCACGCATCCCAAGGCTTCTCGTACGGATCCCAAAATATCCGGGTATTACATTTGATTTATAGAGGAAGTCCCGTAACCCTGATCATGCTGGATGTACTGAAAACAATTCCCATTAAATAAGGTCATATAATCAAGAAGTCTAATGTCTTGGTGGGTTTCAGTGGATAAACCGGGAGTACCCAGGGGAGATCTACCTACCAAACTACGCTCCAGCAGTCCATCCTACGAGAATTTTGGTGCCATGGATTCTCTATCCTTATTGTCTTTACTTGTAGAATCATTGTTGCACGAATCCAGTAATTAGTGAATTAGATAACACAAAATCAATTTTTCCACATGTCAAAATTCCGCAAAACAAGGCTAATTATGTAAAATAACACATGATTTTACAATAACAAAGTGTGTAAAATCATTTTACCTAAGTATTTTTGATTAATAATCAAATCTTTTGCAGACTAACACACGTCTAAAGTGCAACTCATTTATGACGGGCTCTTTTTCGTCACAAATTGTGACGGACCCAAATGTGATCATTTTAATGAGAGAATGTGATCATCATTTAATAGGTACTCCCTCCATTCAACTCCACACTATCATTATTCCATTTTCATCCATTCAACTCCACACTACCGCTTTCCTTATTTGGCAAATTATATCCCCATTTTATCCTAATAAAAACTCAATATTTACAAAAAATGCCATCCATACCCCACACTAATCCACCATAAAACCCCATCTTTATATTTTTTTTAATATTTTTAACCTCTCCATTCTCTTTCCCTATGTACTTTTAATAGTTTTTTTAATCCGCTCCTTAATTCCCGTGCAAAAAGCATAAGTACCATGTGGAGTTGAATGGAGGGAGAACATTTTATAATTGGTTACTTTTTATCTAAGTAGTCACATTTAGGGTCATCACAAGAGAGATCAACTACATCTCAAGTGGGATTACTATTGTCTTATTTTTTTTTATTTTTGATAAAACCAAAGAGCAAGGCATAATCGGAGGGAATAAAACAAAAGAAAACAACTAGAGTAGAGAGTGGATGGTAAAAACAATTAAAAAAAAAAAAAAAAAAAAATGATCCACTTGCTCCTCCCTCTCATGGCATAGCCTTTTCCTTGCTTCCTTGCTTCCTTCCAATTAGCTTCATCAACAAGTGAAGCTCCAAAAAAGTCCAACTCTACTCTCCCTCACATACAGCTCATTCATCCACCATTATACACATTAATTAATTAAATCTTAATTAATTATTAATTAAACCCTAATTCATCTTCTTCTTCTTCTTCTTCTTCCCTTAATTCTCCATTCATGTAAATAATTTTCTTACAAACCCTAATTCAACCAACCATGTCCAAAATGAAGCATCTTCTCCGTAAACTTCACATCGGCACCGACCACCAGGCCCAACATCGTCGTACACCTAATAATCGACCCTCCAATACGTCATCTCCGCCGCCCACCGCTGCCGAAACCACGCCGTCTTCGTCCTCCTCGGTTTCCTCCCCGCCCTCCGAAAATTCCGCCGATCGTGCCACGGCAGTCGCGGCGGTGGCCGAGGTGGTGGCGGAAAGTGCTGCTGTTGTTACTGCGATTAATGATGACGATAATAATAATAATAACAGGAGCAGTAATTGTGATAGTAGGGGGTTTAATTATCTTGAGGATGAGTATCAAATGCAATTAGCAATGGCGATTAGTGCGTCTACAGGTCATGTCATTCGGAATGATGATGAATCTGATTGTCAGATCAAGGCTGCTAAGCAATTGAGTCTCGCTTGTTCGCCGTCTGTGCCGGATAATGAGCGTCTCAGTGAATTTATATCGCTTAAATATTGGGTTCGTCAAATTAAATTTGTTCTCTTTATTTGTTTACTGTCAAAGTTTAGGTTGTCGAATTCGTGTTGATTGACTGCTGATTTTACTGGTTTAATGACATGTTTTTAGTTAGTTTGGTTTGTGATGATGTGCAAATGACTTTTTTTACTAGTTCTTTTTTTTTGGCTAAATATTGAAGTTGATGGTGTTCGGTTAGATGTAAGGTGATTGGGGTACATATTTATAGGCTCGCGTCTTTGAATTCTACCCCCGAACCCTCTGGTCTCACTGGAGCACTGTTTCACCCTAAATTGATTGACTGCTCCCACTGATTTCGTTGTATTGTTGCATTGAAGTCATATCTGTGATGCAATGGCATGAGGTCCCCTCTTTGCGAAATGGGTCTTCCCGTGGCTCGTTATTCCTTGATTTTATGTAAGTATATAATGATGGAATAGGACAGAAAGACTTGCTCAATGGGTTGGTGGCACGTCTGTTTGTTGAGAAGTAGACATCATTTGATGCATTTCCTGGTATATATTTATTTTGGGTCATCTGAAAACATGTGTATTTGTGTTAAAAGGGTAAGGCTGCCAATCCTTCTACCCCTCAATTTGTGGCAGCCCTTAAGATTAAAAGGTCTTCCATGATAACCTATATGATTCTGTCATGTGTACTAAAGGAGAGGTTCATGTTTCTATTTTTGTGTAGTTGGTGAAGCTTTGCTGGAGTTTGGTGTGTTGCTTATTTTTAAATTACAAAGACGTGTGTGTATATTTATTTTGTGGAGTTTATTGCACGTTTGTGCAAAATTTTTGACTTGTAGGTTTATTGTGTGCAGAATTACAATGTTGTTCAATATGATGAAAAAGTGGTGGATGGGTTTTATGATGTTTATGCTATCGCTTCAAATTCAGTGTCACAAGGGGCAATGCCATTGCTTGTTGATCTTCAAGCTATTTCTATTTTGGATGATGTTGAATATGAAGTTGTATTGGTTAACAGATCAATTGATGCTCAGCTGCAACAACTTGAAAACAAAGTTTATGCTCTATCTGTGGAATGTAGAGTTCTCGGGGATGGTTTGTATTTGAACGGCCTGATTCAGAGACTAGCTTCTCTTGTTGTCGATAGAATGGGAGGTCCTGTCAGTGATGCTGGAGTGATTATGAAGAGGTGGCGGCTTAGAAGTAATCAGTTGAGAGCTTCTCTTAACACTATCATTCTTCCTCTTGGCTGTCTTGATGTTGGGCTCTCTCGTCACCGTGCCTTGCTATTTAAGGTATTTGCTTTTGAGGCTTTATTATAACATAGTAAGCTGTACAGTTTTGAAGAGTATTATTGCAATTGTGAACATAGAACAGAATATCGCTGTGACAAGTGTCTGTACCTGAACAAATTTTGATGCCTACACTGATCTTCAAAATCTTTGATCAATGAAACTCAGTCCAATATGGCAATATGCGACTTTTTAGTAGTATTTGCTGTGTCCTGCACATCACATTTCGTGACTCATACATGAACTATTACTTAATGACCTTTGATGAGTCGAAACTTTATGTTTGTAAACTCACATTTGTATAGTTGGATGATTAGAGGTCTTGATATGTTGGAAATTATGAATAAGACTTGCGGAGGCGTACTTTGTGAGAGTATGCTTGCTCGACGGTTCCAGCAACACCATTATCTGTATTATTCTTCGCTGAGTGGTGACACAGTTTTTAATATTTAAGTCTTTAAGATTATAAAAAGGGGGACAAGGCGGTGTTCTGAGCCCATTTTTATGCTTTACAACAAGCAAAGTATGTAAGCCTCTGACCTGTAATATGGGGGCCATTTGACCAGAGCCTTTTTGGAAAGTTGTTTTTGCTATGTATGGCTTGCCGTGAGGCATACAATGTCATCTACTCATTTTTGAAGCTTCTTTTACTTTTCTGTCAGGTACTAGCTGACAGGATTCACCTGCCATGTATGCTAGTGAAAGGGAGTTTGTACACAGGCACTGATGAGGGAGCTGTTAACTTGATTAAATTTGAGGACGGAAGGTAATTATCTGCTGTTGCCTCCCAGTATGTATCTTCATTCACTGTGCATAAGAGGAAGTGTGTTCTTTCTTTCAATTCAAGTTTGATGCCTCGTGAAGAAGAGTGCTTCCTTCTGATACACATGTTTGTTTCTCGTTTCAGTGAATATATCATTGATTTAATGGGTGCCCCTGGAACATTAATTCCTTCAGAGGTTCCGAGCAGTCTTCTTCTTGATGCTGCACTAGAAGCAAGGGGATTATCAGATAGCTGCGCGGCTGTCAACAATTTGAGCTTGGTCTTCGACAAGATGGTTGGGCTAGACGGAAGAATACCTGATATTGTTGGGGTTCCTAGTGTTTATGGGTCAGATTTTAACAATGAATCATCTTTAAAGGCACAAGCTGAACTTGAACAAGATATTGCTGCGAGATCAGATGTAACTGACTCATGTGAACATGCTAGTGAAAAGCCTATTAAATCAGCACTAACTGTGAATGATTGTTCACCAAGTGCTGTTGAAGAAGCGTCTTTGGCGCAAGAAAAGAAGGTTAAAGATGTTTCAAAATATGTTATTAGTGCGGCGAAAGATCCTGAATTTGCACAGAAGCTTCACGCAGTACTGCTAGAGAGTGGAGCTTCACCTCCTGCGGATTTATTTGTGGATATGAATCCTGATATTATGGGTAGGAAGACACTGCTTGATTTGGCCAAACCAGTGGGACACGAAATTCTTTTTTCTAAAGCATCCTATAACAAGGAAGATTATAAATCAAATTATGATTTATCACTCCTAAGCCAATCGGTATTTCATCCATTGAACTACTGTGATAACAAGCAAGAACAGATTCTTGAGAATTTAGCAGAACAGCAATTGCAGCTGGATTTAAGTTGTGCCTCTTCTCCTCACCCTGAACAAGAGGATTTCAGTGTTATCTCTGAAGCTAATAAAATCATGATCCATGATGCTACAGGTATTGCTTCATACCCTTTTATGTCTTCTAAATTGGATGAAAGGGCTTGTTGTATGGGAATAGCTGATGAATGTTGCTGGGCCATTGCAGTTGACTCTGGGATGGATGATCATGATGGATTCGTCCTTCAGGATTCGAGAGGATTGATCTCCAACCAAACTGAAG
Source organism: Silene noctiflora (assembly GCA_009801015.1). Lineage (NCBI taxonomy): Eukaryota > Viridiplantae > Streptophyta > Magnoliopsida > Caryophyllales > Caryophyllaceae > Silene > Silene noctiflora. The sequence continues at coordinate 22,684 of VHZZ01012747.1, read as the reverse complement.
GGGGTGAAGACTCAAGTCTAAAGCTGATGGGAAGTGGCAATGGGAAGCAAGGATCCCCTCCTTGCAATTTCAGTGGTGAGAGTGTTAGTCCCATTTCTAGTGATAGAGCTGGCCCTATGCTCGGTGAATTTGCAGAATGGGAGATACCGTGGGAGGATCTCCAGATAGGAGAGAGAATTGGTATAGGTAATATTTCCTACATAATACGCTATTTTGGAAGTTTCTTAGGGAAAGTACCCATGTCCGACACGACATGGATATGGGTATGGAATCCACACCTGACACTTCTCATTCCGACACTTCCCTTGGAAGAGCTAATAAAGAGGCTTAGATGATAAAAATAGAGACAATGAGTGTTTATGAAGCATCTAGTATGATATTTAATTATTTTAAAGCCCTATTTGTCGAATTACTATACATTTTACTTTCAGAAACTCTAAATATTTCAATTTTTTAAGTGTATTTTCGCTTTGAGATGCGTCCCAGCACCCGTATCCTTATTTTAGGACAATGTTCCCGTGGCTGAAAAATTTAGTCATGATGAGTCCGACACTTGGATCCACACCCGTGTCCGACACTCATAGTCATACCCGAGTCTGAGTAACATAGGTTACATGTACCGCTAAAACAACAGCAACTACAACCACCGCCATCATCACAACAATAACAAAGCCTTGGTGCCAAAATGATTTGAGATTGTCTAACATGAACGTATCGTCACATGTGAAGTAATATATGTTCGTTTAATAGGGAAGCCCTTGAGGCAATAGAGTAATATTGTCGTATTAATTTATATCCAATATGTAGACTGAAATAATATCTGCTCGTATCTTTCTTATGTTACAGGTTCCTATGGTGAGGTTTATCGTGCAGATTGGAATGGCACGGTATGCTATATTTAGATGCAAGACTAGGTTCTATGTCTTATTGCCACATAATTTAATGTCCCTCTTTAGGACTGCATACTTGAGATTCTATTTCTATATATATACTTCTTTCATTGAAGTGTTGATCTGTTGCTAATTGTAGTAAATTATGGCTTTTTTTGGAACATCACTTTGGCAATTGCACCATTTTATCATTTCTGCCAATTTCATATTTCTCAACTGGACAGCCTCCATGGCCCATGGGGTCCAACTGCTGTCAAAATATGCTAAATAACCTTGATGGGAGAACTTGTGGGTTGTGATTGAGGGAATTGCATCTATCAATTTCAAAAATTTCTTTTTGTTTGTCGTGGTATTATTATTTGTTCTACAAAATATTTTACGGTTTTTATGTTGGGTGATTATGACGTTGGAGAAGATCTATTCTTTCACATGTCCGTCCAAAATGTTTCGGGTATTGTTCAATATTGGTATATACTTGTGAGCATTGCTTTTCAGACTCAAAAATTTAAAAAACATTGACTGAAATCCCCAAAGCTAATTCCTATTATGTCCTATGTAGGGAAACCACGATAGCGTGTTTTGCATTTAGCTGTGTACATTTACGGTGGTAACTTAATCTTTACCTTTAGGCTATGTCAACACATGTAATCAAACCACTGAAAGCAATTTGTCGCTAATCATCGTTGTTGGTTGATGTGTCCTTCCTTTTGCAATTTACTAAGCATATGGCCTTTGCAGGAGGTTGCTGTGAAGAAATTCTTAGTCCAAGACTTAACTAGTGATGTACTTTTTCAGATTAAATGTGAAGTAAGCTCTGATTTACTGCTTATTCTGTTGGTTATTCTAGTCATATAGATATCTGCTTAGTTTCTCGGATGGCTATTTTCGCAGGCCGAAATGATGATAAGGTTGAGGCACCCAAATGTTGTTCTCTTCATGGGTGCGGTTACACGTCCTCCAAATCTCTCCATACTCACTGAGTTTCTTCCTAGGTTAGTTTTATTCTCGCCTGATTTACAACAAATGCATACTCTATTTCTTATCAATTATTGCCCATTTTGTGTGGATACAATACCATGACTTAACTTAGCTTGCAAAAAGACATTCCGTAATTTAGACGTATATTTTCTTTAAATATTTGTAGCATCCGCACTATGTATTTTTTTATTAATTTAGTTATTTGCACAATGTGGATCTTTTATAAAGTACATGTCTTAGAGGTAATTTTTGCATTTGCGTAAGCCTTCCAAGATCAGATGGTGCTTAATAGCCAGACGCTATTAATAAATATAGCTTTCTAGTGATAGGTTAGCTACATGCAATATAACATTTTGATGTTTGTCTTATACTAAATGTTTTCGGTTGTTTTGCAGGGGGAGTTTGTACAGATTGTTGCACAGGTCTGGGGCACAGATTGTTGAAAAAAAGCGAATGAAAATGGCTCTTGATGTGGTATGAATTTCACCTTTTTTTCGTAATTTTTCCCCATTTTCTGGCCCACACATTTTAAATCATATGCATCTTGATTGACTGTAGGCCAGGGGAATGAATTATTTGCACACAAGTCATCCTACAATTGTTCATCGAGATTTGAAGTCTCCCAATCTCCTAGTTGATAAAAATTGGGTTGTGAAGGTGTGATCTTGCTGTACCTTGATTGTCAGTTTAGTACACTATGATTTTGTGTCTGCTTTTAAAGCCATAAAGTTTCAACATAGGAAAACATGTGCTGGATTGTACAATTTTAAACTGTATCATTTGAGTTGGTTAACGAAATGCGAGATCCCATTGTCACAGTTAGAGTTGTCTGCAGGTGTGTGATTTTGGTCTATCTCGCTTGAAGCACCACACGTTTTTGTCTTCAAATTCTACTGCAGGAACGGTAATGCTTCTACATTTTAACTTCTTGAATTTTCACTTCCGTTGGTTACTTTGATTTTGGCATTAGCTGCTGACGCTTGTTCAGTCTTCAACAACAACCGCTACACCAACAACAAAGACTCCACTCAGCCTTAATTCCTTGTAATTTAAATCTGTTTTCTGAAGATTTTGGTTTTTGGCTTTTTGAAAGTGGTGGTCATGAAATTATGATGCCCAACACATAGGGAGGGAGGTAATGCTGTAGAAATGCATTAGATTAGGACAGTTTGACGACAAGTACATAAAATAATTTAATAAGGGATATTCAACTTATGTCTTAACTTTCTTCAAATATCTATCTTTGGTATGGAGGGGCCAGGAGTATACCCTTCCCCGCCTTCCAAATAGGGAGGTTTTTTTGGATGTCCAGAAATGAAAATTGCATATGTTTTTTTCTTTTTTTAAATATCGCAAATAGTAAGTCTTTAGCTTCATTGGAAATGGGAAGTTGTCATTGAACTGTTGTAAACTCATACTACTCCCTCCATTCCAATCAATTCGATACATTTGATTTAAATATAACTCACATATATTCCACAAGTGTGTAGAAATGATTGGGATGGAGGGAGTACTTATTTGGGATTTGTTCTAAGTCAAACCAAAATCATAAAATGGAAAACATTGCATGATTGACCAAAATAAGGTTTTATTGATTGTCAACAATTGGGGCTGTCTTGTTGCTTGGAAGTATGCAATAGTAGATATTATCTCAAGTGTAGTAGTGTCAATGCATCAGATGCCTTTGTTTGAGTTCTTTGAACTAAAGAATTTATTGCGTTTCTGAAAATAAATATTTACCTTATAGCTAGAATCCTAAAGACTTGCTTTTATTGCCAAGTTCGATGACGATTCTGGTTTATATTGGTGATTGGCATAGAACGGTGGATACTAATGTTCTTCGACTTTTTTGTGATCTCCCTTTACCAACCTATGCAGCCCGGTATATGAATTTTGTCATAATAATGCATGTGACCATTTACTTTTATAAACCTACGCACAAGGTGAACTTTATGAACTGTGGAATTTAGAAATAATTGTCTAAATTCGGGTGGGTTATCTTCCTAAGAAGTTTGATAGTTTGATTAGAGGGGTTTGTGTTTGGGATCGCTTTTCGCCAGCAGTGACGCCATGCGTCTGATGTTTGCCTGTGTGCAGCCTGAATGGATGGCCCCCGAAGTCCTAAGGAACGAGCCAGCTAATGAAAAGTAAGTAAAGACTTACCACTGCTTGATTTGTGACAACTACATATTTTATTGCTGAAATCATTCCTAATGATTTGTACTGTTCAGATGTGATGTGTACAGTTTTGGTGTAATATTATGGGAATTGGCTACATTATGTGTACCATGGACGGGATTGAACCCCATGCAAGTAGTTGGAGCTGTCGGCTTCCAAAACCGACGCCTTGAAATTCCTGGAAATGTTGATTCAATAGTTGCTCAGATAATCCGAGATTGTTGGGAGAAGTAAGTATTCAAGGAATTTAACCTGTACCTTAACTCAGTGAGTTTGTATGTGAAACCAACCCCTGTCCTTATATATTCCTCATTTAATTATTATAAATTGTCACACTAGACAGTCTCATGATAATACTAAAAATATATCATGTGACGGACCTGTATGATAATTATTAAATGGATATTGATTTGGAATTAGTAGGGTTAATGGGTGTGATGTTATAGATTGGTCTAACATTACTTGAACACAAGACGTTTCTCAAGAGGTTTAGTTGTAGGACAATATGGGTCACTCCTTTCTTGTGTAGGGTAGTGTCCGCCATATGGGTGTTACCTCTTGCATCTGACGTCTTTCCTTCCACTTTTTCAAACTCATTTTACAGTGATCCTCGTTCAAGGCCGTCTTTCTCTCAACTCATCTCCCGCCTAAGAGGTCTGCAACGCCTAATTGTTCGGGAAGACGAAAATTAAACAAGTGTGAGATATCGATTGTGTTGATAGTTAGGATTGATTGCTCTGCTCAAAGAGCCAGAGTGAAGAAATGTGGCTGCATATTTTTTTGTTGATGATGCAATGTAACATACAGAATGCTGGATTAGTAGGTGTTGGGTTCATTCGAAGCGGGGACGCAACACTTAACTACCAGTGCAGTTGTTCGGACCTGAAGATCCATGCTCGTGTAGGATTGCAAGTGTTCATATCATTATATTTTGCAAAAAAGAGTTGTTAACATGAAAAAAATTGTGTATATACGTTTTCAGTGGAAAAAGAGAGGGGAAAACAAATAAAGTGAATAAAACCACAGTTTTGTGTCTTGTAATTTTTGTTATTGTAAAATAGATGTCTGGATCTTATTTCTGTACTATTGTTATTGCTAAACTGGAGGGGGAAAATCAGTAAGGGAAAGGTAAGAGTTTGTCTCCCTCAACAAGTCATGTGCAAGATGTGTCATTGTGGTACAAATCATTTTTTTTTGAGATCTTTGGTTAGGAAACAAATCATTGTTTTTTTTAAACTTGTAGTTGGGAGTTAAGTCAGTTTTTTTGACGTAATAAGCATTTGCATAGTTTTCCGTTATTTCTATATGAAATATCGCTCAAATGAATCTGATTTTAAGATTTTCCCTTGGAGATGATGAGTTTAGTTTAATTGGGACAATTTGTCAGCCAACTCATAGCAGTATTTCATAGCGTGAATGTATTTTTCATTAAGACTTCTCACCTTCCTCAACTTCATCGCCCTCTTTCCCCAACCTTTTTCAGCTTTAGCTCTTGCCACTGCTTTCGGATGCTCTATTATTTATTTGATCGTAGGTTATACACCGTCTTCTGGTTGTCGTTGTTAGCACCCGATTGAAACACATAGGCTGCCACAAAACCGATCAAAGCTTTAAGGTACACTATATCGTTTTGTGCTAAAATGTGTTGTTTAATACAATTAGGGTCTCGTGTGGATGCCCTTATAAGCTTGAGTTTTCTAATACTACTTTTGCACTATAATGGACAGTTTGTTTTGTAGGATGACACAAAAAATGTAATGGCGGACAGTTAATTCGAGCTTATGAAGGAACCCTTATCTATTACTCCAAATAGTTTAGTTTGTTGCTTGGGATGTACATAAGTAAAATACTCTTTTGCAAACTAATTTCTGAGAAACACGCAATCTTTGCAAATTGATTAATCTCTTAGGCTTCTTTAAACACACAAAGTTTATCTTTCACTTATTTGTCACTCACAATTGAAAATTTTAGGAGCCGGTGACTCCGTGAGGCAACAATGGTTTATGTGTACTACCACTTGGATTTTAACGAGCCATATCTACAAGAGCAACAAAAAAATATAAAGAGATTGCGCACATTAACCCTAATTGCAAAATTTACCTTGTCTTCACAAGACTTACATATTGCGGTACTCTTTATATACTTCTTTGGCATTCAAAATTCGTGATATGTTAACACATTATTAGTTAAAAAAGCGTGAATCCATCATAGTTGGACATTGCAGAAACTACGCTAGGAAAATAAATCTCAGCGAATAGTAATATCTTGAGGTATAGGACGCGAAGCGCGCTATACAACTAGTCCCAAAAAAGAAATAAAGTAAAGTGTAAATCAACCCACAAAAAAATGTTCATCGCACTTAAAATATACGTAAGTTTTGATCTTAATCTCGTAAACTATAAAAGAATTTTAACTACAAATCTTAAAATTTTCCAGGTCAATGAGTAGTCGTCCATATAATTAAAGATCTCAAACATTAACTAAAACTCTCAAATTTTCCTCGTTTGAGCGACTGATTAATTCTCCCTAACTTCACTATTGCGTGCGTATATAGAGAAAGCACTTAGTATTTTTAAAGTATTAAAAAAAAAATATGAATCGAATCATTCGGATCGCCCAACCCTTTAATTTCAAACTGGTTGGGCTAACTAAACCCCAACTCGGCTACTCCGCAACTAAACCCAACAACGACAAACATTGGGGTTTTAAACAACCGTAAAAAAAACCACGAGCGAAGACGAAAAAATCACGATCGCAATTGCCATAGCCGAAAAATGTTGAAGTTTTTATCAAAAGTGAAGGTAGACTTCAACGCCCTAGATGCACGAGCAGGAGCATGTATGGAGTTCTTAGCACAATGCACATCGAAGAAAGCAAGAGAATCGAATCCTTCATGCGTTGTCGAAGTAAAGCGTCGAACTGATGATAATCCGCCGCAAATCAAGGTTACTTTTGTTAATGGCGTCGATGAAGTTTTCGACGCTTCTACTACTTCCGCACAATCGATTCGATCCTTAATTCTTGATAAAGGACAGTATCTTGAGACTGAGCAGATGTTTCGTGATGCTGGCGAAGCTTGGCCTGTTGTTATTCCTCTTGATGAACTTAATCATCCTCCGCCGTCGATTAAGGTTGATTTTAAGCTAATTAAGCTAATTAATGTTGAATTGTTTATGTTGATTTTTGTTTGATTTAACCTAATTCATGCGGCTTTTTGGCCGATTAATGTTGCATTTTTATGCTGATTATTGTTTGATATTAAGCTAATTAATGTTGAACTGTTTATGCTGATTGTTGTTTGATTTAACCTAATTAATTCGATTTTTTGTCTGAGAAATGTTGCATTTTATGTTGATAGTTGTTTTTAGTTTGCTTTTAAGCTAATTACTGCGGTTTTTGTTCCTTTTTTGGCTTATGAATGTTGGATGTTAATGTTGATTATTGCTTTTCGTTTGATTTAATCTAGTTAATGCGGTTTTTGTTCCTTATTTGGCTGATGAATGTTTTTTTTAGTGAAATGTAAGAATATATTAAGCTCAAACTTTCAAAATCGTTTACATCACACTAATTCTATCTTCATCCTCTAGAAGTAAACTATCAATGTAGCCACTCCTTATATTGACTCAATTCCTCACTATTATATTTAGATTGAAATCCCAGAACTAACTCTCGTCTAATCTGCTTAATGATAATTTCTGGCCTACAAACCTTGAATTCAATTCTGCTGATGATTCTAGCCCACCAAATGTGGTATACAAGAGCCTGTATACCAGCTGCCACCATCCTCTTCGTCACCAAACTTCTCATCCTGCGTTTTAGCCACCAATTAATAAAACCAGTAGCAGGTATTTGCATGCCAAACAAAGCATTCAGGAAACAGAGGCATCTCTTGCTAAAAGAACATTTGAAGAACAGGTGGTTGTGAGTCTCATGCTCACTACCACATAATGAGCATAGTTGATCATTGCATATCCTCATTTTAAATAATCGGTCTCTTGTAAGCATTCTATTTTGGACAGCTAACCATCCTATAAAACAGTGTTTGGGGATGCTCCAGCTGTTCCAAATGAAGTGTGCTATGGGACCTTATGCTCAGCAGGGCTAAGCCATCTATAACCTTGTTCTATTGAATATTCATTCCCCTGCCTGATCCACCATTGTCCATGATACCCATTTTATTAAGAAGATAATAGAATGTGTATAATATTTGATATCTTTCCTATTCTTTTGCCTTGTATAACGGCAAGTATATTTCTCTAGCTTAGTTTTATTCCGACTGTAATTAGTATATAAACATAGGCTTG
>VHZZ01012743.1:35354-49966 GCA_009801015.1 Silene noctiflora | reverse complement strand
GATGCGCATATATTTTATGGTCTTTATACATTTTTCTCTTTATATTGTCGAGATTACAAAATATATATGAGACAGTAATACTAAAATTCACGGCTATATAAAAGTGTATCAGCATTATCCATTTCTTAATATATACGTTTCTCATTTGTAAAATAAAATAAAATAATAATGACTCCTTAGGACCAAATAGATTTTTAAACATGCGAAGGACGGAGTACCACATTTCGTATATTTTAGTATTGTCGATTTACGATTATTATTAGAAATGTATAAATTGCTTTTCTAGATGTAATAGTGAAATTTCAAGCAAGTTATTTCTTTAGATACAAATAAGCTTTCTTTATTGTTAAACATTTTATCAAAAATTCAAAAAATTAAGCCACATAAAGTATAAGACAAATAGATTGTGATAAGGAAAGGATTATGCACAAAATAAAAGAAATTTGAAGTATATTAGTTGGTCTAGTTACAGAGTTTTGTCCAAATTTATTTTACCTGAATATGAAGTTTTTTTAATAAGACTAATTTATCTAGGATTGGAATTAACAAAAAAAAAAATGGCATCCTATATTCGACCTCCAATTATCCAAACCTTGTAATTGTCATCCTGTTAGGAGAATATTACGGTATAATATACCGTAATCAGAATAATATCGGTATTAGAATAAGTAATATTGTATTGCGATATTAATTGATATGATTTAGATATTTGAAGTACTATAAATATAGTACCATTGTATTCATTCCAGGCACGAACGAACCATCAATAATATTGCTATTATCTTAATGCTTTTCCCCTCTCTCTGATTCTAATATCGCCGGGCCAAGTTGTACCCAATGCTTAATTTACTAATGATAAATATACATAGCTTTACTCCAACCCGGGCCATGGCCCATCTGGTAAGGCTGTTCTTCGTCGATTCTTCTACTCATAAAGAGATGTCATATGTGAATACATCCTATCATTGTGTTATTCACTTCTAAAACCAATGAGATATTCCTTTGATTTCCAATTCTTTTTTAGGAAAAAAACTTCGTTGAGCATGTAAAGTCGACTATCTTTTTCTTCTGATGCGCTTTTGCCAATTTAAATTTTTTCAAACTTAATCATCTTTGCATAGAATCTTAGCTGGTTAGAATTTGATGTGAATGAATAAAAAGGAAACAAATTGATTAATTAAGCCCTAATTAGTAGTGTATTTACTACTCAATTCTAGTGGTTCTATAATGTGTTAAGGAATTATTAAGGGATTAATTAAGAGTTGAAGACTTCAAGTCAACTAGTGTTTTGCCAAATGCAAAATGAAACAGAGCCCTTTGAGTGATACATTGTACACAATCACGATACCTCCCTTTTATATAATAATAATAATATGTAGGGGGATTATTAAAATGTTGAGCCCATGTCAACGGGTGATATCGATACAATATTTGTATCATCGGGTATATAACAAAACTACAGTGTTACGTATAACGATTCTTCATACGTTAAGTGTTACTCCTTTTGATTTTTTAAGATTGTCTAATAGTGAGGCAACCCAAAAAAATTGGAGGGAGTAATAATTGTAAAACCAACTTTTAATGTAAGAATTTTTTGAGTGTTTAACAATAAAAGGTCTCTCTCGTACTATAACAAATTTATTTTATAATTTGCGTACTTATTATTGTCACTAGGTGATGTATTTAAAATATAGGTAGAAAGTATATTTAAAAACTTTTACAAAGTATATTGTAAAAATTTGTTTACATAAGAATGCTATGTTGTCTTGATTTATTTAAAGTGAGCGTTTTTAGTGGAGGTTCACGGGGTTCCATTAAACATCCACTCATCCTCCAAAATTATTATATATAAGTAAGAATGATGATAAATTAGTAAAATGTTGTTGGCATATTGGTTTGCATGTGACCTTTTATTAAGGGTGTTAGGGGTTTGATTCCTTAACTAACCTTTTTTCCTTACCATTTACTTCTTTATTTATTTTTAATTGATTTTTATTTAAAAGTTTTATTTAATAGGTAAATGCGAACCCTCATTTCGAGCATTCTAGAAACGCCACTAGCTCATAGTCAGTTATTTAATTATATCTTTATGAGAGCACCCGCAATAAGGGAACTACCCATTGTCGTCAACGATGGACACGTCGATTTACACCAACGCCAAACATAAATCAAACCGCCAGTTAAATTTCCAAAATCGCTCAAACACACCCCATGAGCCCACAAGGTTGGTGTTGGACCGTGTCCTAAATACAATATGGAGTTTGTCAAGGGTTTGTAAGATGACATGTCTCTATTTTTGAGGTTTGTCTATAAACCCCCTATTGGTAGAGATAAGTGTTGAGGTTCGTAGTTAAGAAGAATTACTATGTAGTATACCGTTTTGTGGAGAGAAGTAAGAGAAAGGGGGTCCCTTGTATAAACCTTAAAGAAGCTTGTTTATTGTTGGTAATAGGTTTGTTGTAAAAAGGTTTGTATTTTTGATGATTTGACATTTGACAAACCTCAAAATGAGATCATCTATTCTGGATGCCCTTAGTTCATACCGCTTAGCTAATTTGTATATGAGCTTTAGATTGTAAGTTGTCACATTTCTATTTCAAAGTGTCTTACTTGTGACGGAGACTATCATTCACAAGCTGAAGACATCTCACAATAAGGCAAGTGGGAGGACAAGTGGGGGAGAAATGGAGCATTTCATGAATAGTGACACTTGCATATTGTGAGAAGGGCACTATTTTTGTAAACTTACAAGTTACACCAACTTACTTTCCCTTGGTTCATTGAATTTTCTTATTCTTATAATTGTGAATAGCTCTCATTTACACGCATCATAAACCTATAATGTCTCATTAGCATTTAAAATAGGGTTAAAAAAAGAAAGGTAGCTGTGAAAGGTTACAAGTGCTTTTCATCACAGCTAACAATCAAAAATAATTGTATATTCTTAAACAAATTGTATCAAATTAAAATACCTCCATCATAGCTTCAACCCAAAAACGTCGATTAATGTATGGTGAAAAAACATTAAAAAAATTACTTCCGAAGGTAAGAAAAAGTATCTAATACCCGGACAACAAAATTATTGTATTCATTAACCAATTAAATTTGTATTTATTTTTGGAAAAAGGAATGCAGATGCATACTCAACACCTCCATCATAACCGCTATGATGGAGGTATTTGAATTTGATTCAATTTGTTTACATCTAATCTACTGTTTGATTCATATGCTTAATATTTAATATTGTATTATTATTGTGTAAGACCATGTTTTTGCGAAATGGTCATATGACTCAAATCGTGACCCATCGATCAAGTTAAATGGAAAATGAACGACTGGTTTACGGTTTTCTGTAACTATTGTGGGAGGTGACCTTACACAAGAATTTATCATCAGATGAAGTTACTCGATAGAGTTTGAGTGTCATTTTGTTAATGATCTGAAATCGACTCGTACTTGACGAGTTGACGTACATTGAGATACTTCAATCTAATCAACTTGAATACATACGGAGTACTTTTGAAGGTAGTCGTCTCATATTTGAGTACATACAGTCAATAATGGAGTGTTAGCAGTGCAATCATTGAGAAACAACATCATGGCATCAACTGTGTTAGCATCAACAGCCATAACCCTAAGCTCGTTCATCGCTATCGTGATGACTAGCCAAGGGAGTGACCGAGTGATCGGACACAGTTTAGGGAACGCAACCCAAGCGGCTTACTCCTTTAAGTTTATAAGCATCTTGGTTTGCTTTCTCTTGGCCTTTTTGCTGAATTTGCAGTCGATGCCATGCCAGCATTCTTATCAATGTGCCATTCAAGAAGATTGCTTCCCCATACTTGTCCGTGGATTATGTCAGTAGGATTGTTAACAAGGGAGGTTACTTTTGGTCGTTGGGATCGCGTGCCTTTTATTTTTCGTTTCCATTGTTTCTATGGATCTTTGGTCCTATACCGATGTTCTGCTGTTGTGTGTCTTTGGTTGTCTTGCTCTTCTTCCTGGATTTCCCAGTCGAGTTACGGGTTATTACTAATGGCGAATGTGGTATGAATTATGAACCATAATGATGAAGAACAAGCTAGGTAGACTTGTGTCTTTCATATCATGTAAGAAAGCAAAAGCAATTCATGTTCAATCCATGTTGAACAGAATTACAGTTTATTGTTTCTTCTATTTGTACTGTCACCTTGAATTGTGAAATTTCATAAATTTGTGTAACAAAAAGAGATGATTAATATAAGACATCAGATATGAATATATATACCAAGCTCGAATTTTACAACATTAAACTTCGTGGTATAAAAGAGAATACATTTACGGTCTCAATTACATGTATACTTATCAATGTCAAATTTGCATCATGTACATTCAATAGAAAACAATCACAAAAAAATGTGAGCCTTACAACTTACAAGCTCATTTCCCTAATAAAAACCCTGGAATAGTCACTGTTTTGCTACATCTCGGAAATTTCTATCAACTTTTATTAGACCCTGTGCATCATTCCTGATTTTCTGTATACTTCACTAGTTGAACCTCCTGCCATGTTCTGTCGTGTCTGTTTAATTTTGCCCAAGGACCCGTGAGCTAAGCGCCACTTTTCGAATTATATAGACTAATAAACCCCATGTAAGCGGATTAATTCCAATTGCTCCAAATTTCAATGATTAGTTGGTAACTTAGCTGGGTGCAGTAAGAGTTCAGTTGCATATCACCTTTCGCCTCATGAATGTCATGCTTGTCACCTAACTAGTGAATATAACTCCCATGACCTATCCAAAATGAATTTGCAAATGACTGCAATCAACAGATCAGAAAACTGAACTGTGGGAAAACAGTATATGTTCTCGGAAAAAAAAAAAAACTTCCTGCAAACATACCAGGAATCTATGTTGTGATGAAAGAATTGTTGGCAACATAGCAACCGCCAAAAATACGACAAGTTATACAAGGTAGCGTGCTCTCTTCACAGGTCAGGTCTTGACAGCAGAAAATTTCAGCTTTAACTTGAAGCTACCAGCTTGAACAACTATCTCCTCCTTGGAAGGTTCCACCTTGAGAACCTTCGCCTTTGTTCCAAGGGAATTAACATGCACAATATCACCAATTTTGGGAATTCTAATTTTTTTCTCCGCACCTTCAACTTAAAAGCAGCTCGTTAGACCCTTTGGGTGAGCAAAGAATCAAAAAATCTCAAGCAACCTTAACAAGAAGAAATGGTGATACCTGGTGATAGAGGTGTAGTCTGGGTCTTTGTGGTTGCCCTGCGCTGACTATTTACAAGTGCACCATGCATACTCTTGTCCGCTCCCCGAGGCTGGGTATTCACACGGGCAGATTCACGATATTCACGCATCTTCATGTGAAGAGTTGAACGTGCAACAGATGTGAGCTCTGATATCTCTTGCATTTTTCTGTATTTCAAATCAGAACCTTGATCAGTGATAATCCTTTGGGCCAGTAATACTTTGTCATGAAGCTCCCTCGAAAGCCTGCAAGATAGACATTAGAAAAATAAGCTTATGTAAGGTTTTAGTATTTTCCGAAAGCCTCGCAGAATGTAGAACAGTTTGAATGTAAACTAACGATAATCCCAGATTGTAGGTATTCCTATATATCTTCTTAACAGAGATGGTTTCTGAACTCTGATAATGCACTAGTACTAGATCACAACATATATGCACACGCAAAGTAATGAACCATTTCTCATTCAAAACCATGCTAAGCCTTCCCAACTGATAAACAAAGTGTTCAACGAAATACAAATTTTACAAGCCACAAGTTACCAACTTTCCCTATTGTTCACGATGAATAATGAACTCCCCCACCCATCATTCCTCTCACTATACAGCATGAATTGCAGGAAGATATGTTACTATCATTGCCAGTAGATAAAGATTTTCTCACTTGAAATAATGCTGTGCTTCGTGCACATATTCTTCAACGTCATGCTTGAACTTTTCCAAATCAAATATAACCTGAAAGATCACCACAAATAAATAACAAGCCTCTCTTAATCACAACAACTAGCAAGAAAACCACAGCTCTTCACAGATAGAGGTCATTCTCATAGATGGAGGATTGGAATCTTGGATCATACTTTATATTTTAAAACCAAACCAAGGTCTCGCACACTCGCATTACTTCTTTATAAATCAGTTCTACATTTCTGGAGAACTTGGAACTATGGGTTCTCGAGAAAACAAGCGGCTTAGTTAATCTCATATTGGTAAAGGCGAGACAAACAATTTACATCCTGATGACCTACCTCAGATGCCTCTATACCATCAATGGCAAGAGAAAACAGAGCAAAACAAATGCAGAGTGGGGAGTAAGTTTTGAGCAGATCATGCACAATATTGTATATATAGACAGCTGATGACCCACACTCAATTGACACAAGATTACAGTGAAAAAAAAAAAAGGAACAATTTGGATGTATCATCTATTATGGAAGAAAAAAAAACAGAAAACCTGTTAATTTAGTTCCTGAAGATTTGAAATTATTAATATAAGCTCCCATCTGTGGCAGAATTTAGTGAAACCAGACCAAAAAGAAGCACGATGAATAAATTCTTACCTCATCAATCTCTGCACTGGCTGTTCCATACAGTTCACAAGCATTGCTTGCGATACTTTGAGGAAGTCCTAGCCTTTTGGCTATATTAATGGCATTTGAACGCCCTGAAACAAAGAATTAGACCATTAACATCTGACATAAGAAAAAACATAATGTGAAAAGAAACATGCAAAAATGAGCAATGGAATCAGGTGGTTACAGGTTATGGCATAATTACCAAACTATTGTGCACATGATTTACAAATATAATACTAGTCATTTGGGATAGAAACCTGGAACTCCCCAAAGTATCCTATAAGTAGGCTTCAAGTTGATATCATCAAACCCCATACATGCATTCTCAAACACATCATTGCTGCAATAAAAAGTGATCAAACAAATAAGGTTTGCTGAGTACTTGTGTACACATCTATTCGATAATCTAGATCAAGAGCAACATTTTCATTTAGATGACCATATAAATGAAAAACACAGGTCACAGAAGAATTTAAGAATAATAACTCTAAAAAGGAATCCTAACAAATTGACAGTGAGCCCTCATCACTTACCTGTATTTTAGGGTTTTGAGTTCACCATGATGTGTTGTTGCTATGGTTAGTAAAACACGAGCCTCAGCAAAAGACTCAAGGATAGACATGCCAAGTGCTGCTCCCTCTAGTGGATTAGTGCCTGCACCAACCTTCACAGTTAACAAAAAGCTATTAGTTCTGAAGACAACACTGTTTTGTAAAAAGAACTACACTTGATGCACTAAAATCAAGAAACAGCATCATTTCCAGTACCACCTTACAGTAAGGCAAAGCTGAAATTTTTCGAAGACCACATTTGGGCCTCTTGCCCTTGCACTACCCTAACCAACTCAGTCTGAGTCCATGGTGGTAATAGAAATGATATGCATTTCCTAATACACAAAGTGGTGAGATCCTAAATAAAATAGTAACAAAAAGGATAATCTACACGTACTTCATCCAAAAGCACCAGGGATCGACTGGTACAGTTGACTTGAATATCCTGTGAGCCATACATCAGAATAGGATTAAACATACTGGAACATTTGAGCAAGTCACTGATCAGTGGCAACTAATTCAAGGATGGTAAAATATACGAGGACAGTTGAATCACACCCTCGTCTTCCTCTTTCTTTAGTCAAACCAACTAGCTTTAAAAAGGTTTAACAGTAAAATCATTTACATGACTATGGCACACGAATGCGTAAAAGGGGACAAAATGGAAGACTTGATTTCTAAAGTTCTCATGATATCCCACAGACAGTGATGCGGTTCAGAGTTTCTACTAAACCAAAAAAAAAAGTATGTGCAATAAATAATTAAGTGATATCTAGCGCATTTCAGAAAAAGCTACAACCATCAAGACAAACAAGCTTACAAGTTCATATTCACTATCGGTGAACTTGTGTGAAGGCCTTTAAATATCAACAATTACAAGACAATGAGATAAATAGCCGGAATTTTACGACTGGTTGCATGTACTTCATATTACTTACACTAATTTGTCTGAGGTGCCCAGAGAAGGTTGATAGAGATTGTGACAATGACTGATCATCACCAATATCAGCTAAAACAGAATCAAACCATGGGATGTGTGCTGGTTCAGAACATAAAACAAAAAGACCTGGCTGGACAAGAGAATATTAATAAATTATTGTCAAAAAAAGAGCATAAAAAGCAAGTTGATAAAACCAGAGAATTAATGATTGTAAGTGTACTCAAGACCGTTTCAGCTACAAGTGACTGACATATATTCAAATGATGTCATTTAATAAAAGTGGCCATAAAAGTTTTTAGCTATGTGATTCACGGTAAGAAAAATGAGAAGCATAACTGCTTCAGTTGTAGTAGCAGCTCTTTCTATTACTCTGTACATAGGTTGCATCATGTAAGATGCTAAACAGCACACAAAAGTATATGCAGCCATTGCTTTTAGGGAAGGGTTTAACAGACACCTGTTTAACTACTTGGTTAATTGATGGAGAAACTACCAAGTGAAAACTATGATGGTACAGACTTGAAACTAATGCATGTATAAGGAAACAAGGCAAAGAGACTCTGCACGAGTTGTAAATGAAAATTTGACCTGCTTTTGCCATCATGGCGGCCAGTCCAACTGCTTTCAAGCATATGGTTTTACCTCCTGTATTTGGTCCAGTTATGAGCAGAACACTCGTGTTATTTGCAATTAGAAAGTCAGAAGGAATAGGGCGCGAGTTTTCCACTTGAGTAACCTGAAATATTGAATTTGTTTACAGGATGGTTTTAGTTATCAGTATCAGAGACCAGTTAACTCTTCGGTAACTCACAACTCGCATGTATACCTTCTCTTGTAGCTTTTCCATATCTATAAGTGCAGCTCCTTGCTGGTTGAAATTTTCTCCATATAGCCTTCGTCTCCTGAGTTCCTACAGAAAGTACAGTTTGAGTCCCAACTGATAAACTGGTGACCGTTTTCAAGAAATTTAGCAAAGAAAGCAAAAAAATGATAGATAAGTTTTTGTTATCGTACAGTTTTGGCATTAGCAACTTCCTTCCTGGCTTCTAGTAGATTATGGCGGTGCCGTTGAAGTAAAAGAGGATGATACGCTTTGGGAAGATACAGCTTCCACTGTTTCTTAGTGGAAGGGAAGAGTTTAGACGCACTATCCTTTGTTGAAAAGCCTTCCGAAGATAATGCAACATTCTTACCATCAAGTGGAAGTAAACTAGGGAATGTCCCTCCCAGTGAGATACCATAACTTGCTCTCGCATTTATCTGCAGTTCAGGCACATACAGATTACAAAGAGTTAAGAAAAAGGTGAAAGCATGATCACACCCAACAATCATGGCAGGACAACCATAAGTTTGACTCTGATTTATGTATCAATCTTCCAAAACAGGAAAAACTAAGGTGGTAAAATTCAAAGAAATTGCACCTGAATTCTGAACACCCAAATAACCCAGGCAAAAATGACGTAGTAGTCATCAAAAACAACAAAACATTTGTCCAAAATGATTTGGAGATGGCTAACACGAATTCTTATTGGAGATGTCAATACATAATAAATTCATTATTCATGGATGATTATGAGGTCAAAATGACATCAATGTTCTTGTTCCTTGGACACATACAACAATACAGTAATTCTTGTAAAGTTTGATCTCCCTCATTTTACAAAATCTCTGTATTATTTTCCTAGAGAAATCCAAAGGGAAAAAATGTTTGAAGAACAAACTCCAATCTCATGAAAATGGTCAGTTGGTATCTTGTCCAAAAAGGAACCAAACAGTTAGTTGGTACCTAGTATCTATTACAAGAAGTATCAAGAACAAAGTYAGGACGGTCTCCAATTATTTCGACTTGACATTTAGAGTTATAGTCTTTTCGAGAAGCACATAGAAACAGGACCGCCACAAAGTGTGTCAACATAAGCAGGTAATGAAAAGGACAATGAATGTRACAAGGACTTCAAACTAGACTTACAACATCAAGCTCAACTATGCTCTTCAAAAGACTTTYTATGTCATCCACATCCAGTTTCATCTGTTCAAATTATAGGAAAAATCAATGTYACCAATAAATTAKCCAGGTTATCAGTTCCACAAAGGTGTGACTATCCAGACAAGGCTGTCACTACCTTCTCAGTTAGATCCAAAAGAATTTCAGCCTCAGCATTTGCAACAGATGCTTTTGCTTCTAATAATTCATCATTTAGCTGCACAGCAGAGACTGGCTCTATAACTTTTCCAGCTCCAGCTCCACTACAAGGTTGAATACAGTCGAGTAATAAATAAGGAATCCATTTATGATGGACTTCTTTCCATTACTGGTGTATTTGCTTTTTATTGCTATTTCTCTAACTTTTTGATTTTTTTTGTTACACAACATCAAATCCTTGAACCCAAATTTTTTATTGATCTAGTCATGATAGGATATTTTTAAAATAACAAAAAAATTGGTGTGGTTGGATAGAAACTATAGAAAGAACAACTAGGAAGAGAATTATGGCAGTTATGTACTGTAAGCCCAAAATGTAAGCATACATTGCCACAAAACTCATAGGCTCACCTTGAGAGCAGTAGCCCCTTGAAATTTGTGGTTTGGCCTGCTGCTGACCTGATGCACCATCTCCCGCCAACATTACTTGCTTCCTGAATACCACAACAAGTTGGTGAACTAAAATCCCATGAACATGTAAAAGTTCCATACTTCCATAGTTCCATTAGATTTTGCTTACCAAGGAAGTTGTGTTGTCTGCTTCATTTGAAATCAGAGTATTCATTAATTGATATAACTGTGGAAGAAAAACATTAACAAACACGAGTAATTAAGTAGAGAGGTAAAAGCCCATAGCAAACAATAATTGTTCGTAAGCATCTTCGGAACATCGAACACCAAAAAACATCAACATTCATTCGCCCTTCCCTTTTCAAACTGATCAGATAGGAAAAACACCGGTTCTATTAGATTATGGAAAGATAAGTCGGTCGGGCAAAAATAACCCTACCTCGACCCGATCGGAAGTTACCAGTCTTAAATGACCCATAATGACTAGAAACAACCGAAAACGAATTAATGAAAGTAAACCTAAGTTTATCTACATAAAAGCAAAACAAAAGTGTAGATATCTATAACCCGAACTGATCCAATTCAGTCATGACTCATTATCACGACCCAGCAAATGACCTTACCAAAAATACCTGATAACATAACCGACCCCAATGACCATTTTCCATGTCTAAAGGTAAGCCAACCATAGAGGTCAAGGTGAATGCATAGAAGACGAACTCAGCAAAGCCAACAAATAACTGCCTTTGTTTAACAAGCAGAAAGCAGATACAATGACAAACAGCTAGCTGTTAAAGTCATCATATGCTGAGTTCATTAAACGTAATCAATGGATGACCGTACCTGACTTTGCATGCTAAAGACAATCATAATAACTGCATACATTATAAGAAGCCATACATATACCAAGTAATGTAAACCACGCAGAATTGTTTTTTTTATAGACATCAAAAGACTCAAAATCGATCAGCACATTACTATCCATGGTAAAACATTATACTACAAAATAACACCATCTATTGTCAATTTGTTATACATTATTGTATGCCAAATGAAATGTCAAGAGTTTAAATGCGTTCAAGGCTCTAACCTTATTTTCAAGGTTCAAAACTCGCAAACGTGCCTGTTGAAGTTTTCCACTCTGAGGCAAAAAAATTCAGGTCAAAAGTAGAACAGAAACAAACAATCAAGACAAGCTGACATGAAGGATTGTCTAGGGGTCTTCAAACATAAATTCTGCCAGTAAAAGCAATAGTCACTACGTAAATGTTTAAAGAAGAAAGTACACACGATGAAAACAATACATCAGATAAAAATGTTTATTAGACTACGCTTAAGTTCGATCCTCTTGGTTAACACCGTTTAGTTTTACTAGTACAATTACAAATATGCATTCTCATCCCTCCATTTATTTAAATGTCTGAGCCATAACCCATTAAACTCATACAAGGTTAGCTCTCAATCTGAATCACTGAATTCAAGGCCTCGTGCTCTCACACAACTTTTTTTTTGGATAGGAGTGAAGATAGCATCAAAAGAACTTGAAGTATACTAGTCAAAGATAAATACAAGCTGCAAATCTCAGAAAACTAGACAACTAGGAACTTTAGAATCAAATGTATGTGTAACCAACTAACCGCTGAATCTTTGATGGAGCCATCTTCATTTACAACTCGTTGTACAGACTTAACAAGAGATTTACTAATGACCCAGTTCAATATCTGCAAGGGAGTCGAAGAAGAGAGGAAACAAAAGGGAAAAAAAAAAGTATCAGAGACTCTCCAACCAAACAACTTACGGATAATATAGCATAGGTTACATGAAAGGGTCATTTTATAATTACCGACTCAACTAGAGGCACGAACCGATTGTACAAATCAGCATTTTCTCTGATTGCTGCTTTGATGTTCAATTGTAAAGCTTCGGCGAATTGTAACAATACTACAACATCTATTGGTTCTTGACCTGGCAATGGTGAGGATCTCCTTACATGATCAATACCAGACCTCACCTAAGCCGATACACACAATCAATAATGGAGTAATTGACATATGAAAGCTTGACAGGGTGCTTTTGTCAATTAACAATCACCCACATTTCTCATCCATACATTCTTAAAAATCATAACACCTGGTCATGTAATGATGTAACCATTTCACCCAAATCTTTTCCGATGCACGTTAATAACTACATTCGCAAAATATTACTCTTTCCGTCTCAATGATTTGTTTAACTTTGATTACAATACTCCTCACGAAGAATATAAAAGGAATACTCCTCACAAAGAATATAAAAGGTAAACAAATGACTGAGACAAAGGGAACATATGATCCTAACTATTCCCTCTGTCCCGGTCGATTCTCACACTACAAATCGCGCCACATGTAAATTAAAATGAGCACAATCCAATGAACATGAAATAAAGCACAAACCAATAGAGCATCAATGGAAGCAAACTCCATAATTCCACTATACTTGCGAATTTCAACAGCAGCATTCGTCTCATTTAATAACCTCAAACTTTCCTCATACGTCTGATCAAGCGCCTCCAATTGTTCCTACACAAACATAAACATTCACATAATAAGTTACACCGCCCCGGGTCAATTCTTTACGTTTCCTTTTTAAACACGTGAGGATAGAACTAAAAGCTAACATTAAACATTTGTTTCATAATGGGCAAAAAGAAATTGCAAGACTGCTATAAAAACCAAACCTTGGAAGCTTGACGTCCAATTGAAGTACCGGCAAATGATGAAACGGCGTCGCATAACTTATCCCATTCTAAAACCCTAAGACTATTGAGCAAAACCCTAGGTTTTTCGGTCGTATGGGAAACTGTTGAATTTGGGGGTTTTAAAATGGCGCGAAAGCTTGATGAGTTTGATTTTAAAGATTTCGATTTGGTTTTGGGTGTAGTTGTTGTTAATTTTGTTGAAATTGAAGAAATTGAATTGGGGAAAATAGATGAAGATAGCATGGTATGTATGTGTGTATGTGTATGTATCTAATGTATGTATGGTGGATGAGTGTGGTGAGAGTGTGAGTAATGGAGATAAATGAAGATGATGACTTGATTATGGATAATGGTAAATGGTTCATGCCTTCATGGATGATGGTCATTAGCACACGTGACATTTTTACTCCCTTTGACTTTTCACAAATTCTCACGTGACATTTTTACTCCCTTTGACTTTTCACAAATTCTCGTTAAAAACGGATAATATCCGTCACAAGCTGAAGACGGGTAGTGCCCTCTCACAATATGCAAGTGGCAAATTAAGTGAGAATCAAACGGAGCACCCCATTTGCCCTCCTACGTGTGATATTGTGAAAGGGATATTATCCGTCTTCAGCTTGTGACGGATAGTGTCCGTGTTCAATGAGACAAGCTGTTGACTTTTTACCCTTTTACAAAATGCTTTTATGTAAAAAGTTGATGTCAACTGAAATTATGACTCATTTATCTAAAAACAAAAAAAACAAAAAACAATTGAAATGTTCATGAAAATTCCGGTTTAGAGATTATATAATCAGTTGTCGCCCAACAGTCTACAACCGATTGTGTAGTTTTTAAGTTTTATGATAACTTTTTCAAATTTTGTTTTAAATATTATCATTTTTAGTTTTTGAACTCGTTTACTTAAATCTTAAGATCAAAACATTACAATATAGCTCCAAAACTATACTTATAAATTCAGTTAATTTTGAGTATTGAGGTCAAGAAATCAAAATGTAACTTTTAAAATTTGAAGTTCAGAAAAAACACATATAAGCTCAGTTGCTATATACTCCCTCCTACTCGGAATAACTGTCTCATTTGGACAATGGCACGAAAATTAAGGAATGGAGTTAAATAATGAAATGTATTGTGTAGGGGTAAGAATATAGGTGGGGTAGTGAGTTAATAAGATGGGTTAATGGTGGGTTGGGTAGTAATATGTGTAAAGTAACAAGGGTAGCATGGTA
>VHZZ01012743.1:0-10784 GCA_009801015.1 Silene noctiflora | reverse complement strand
TTTTTGTTAAAAAGTGACAACTTTAATTATAATATTTTGTCATTAAATTGTCGCTTTTCATTATAAAATATTAACATTTTTTCATTTTCTGTTAATATCGTCTTAAGGTAGACGTACATCACTAACATATATACTTTCTAATAGAACAAAACAATGGGCTAATTATGCGAAATACTCCATATGTCACTTAAATAGTAAATAATGGGCCAAACTTCCGAGCCTTGTTTACCCATTAGAAACCATACCCACCTTATATAGTTGTATACTTAAACATAACCCAAAAACACATTCTTCTCCGTGTTTGTTAACTCTTTCAGTCACCCCTTGCCTTCTCAGCCTCATATTCTCAGTTGTCAATCTCACCAACTCTATTATTAGATAATATCACCACTGCAATGCCCTTCCTTTCTTTTCACTATTCATCATCATTCCAATACCATATTCTTCATTCTTTACACTCAATTTTAACTTAATCCATTACAAAAAGTTTTTCCCAATATTATGAGATAATTCTATTAATATCTAAGGTATTAACTGATCTTAAAAAGATTTAATACTTTGTCCAGATTTGGTATTGTTTGCTAGTTCTGATATTTTTTCCAGTCAAATTTTTACCTTCTTAAACGTTTATTTTTTTTTAAAAAAAGAAGGTACTTCAACCCATCGCCAATAAATGGGTATATAATTAACARTTTACTATATTAATTTTGTGAATTGTATATTTTATTAATAATTAATATGTAATGGTAAATAATTTAATCATATTTGTAAATCAATTCTTATTCTTATATCAGTATTTTAAATTTTTAAGTATGTAATTTTTTTATTTAATTGAAGTTTGGGATTTATGTTTGATTRTAAGMAATTGWCTGTATATTTAATTATTTGCAAATTTAAAGTAAGAATTATTTAATGAGATGATAATGTGTGTTTTTCTTAGTTTAATATATACGAAGTTTTAAATTCGTAGATTGTATTTTTTTTTTTTTGTTTATTTTCTTAATTTTGCCTCCATATATATCATAATCATCTTAATAATAAAGATTATTAATAATGGRAAAATTGGTATAATCAAAATTGGGAAAATTTATATTTTATTATTTAATAATTAGTATATAAAATYCTTGTTAAATTGCTAGTTTATTATTTAATATTTTTTTTGTAAGATACGTACAAAACATAAACACTTACGTATAAAATATGGCAGGTTTTGCGAAATTAATTCCATATTATTTGACATGGGTCCCTACTTTACTGTTTAAAAAAAACCTTGCATATAATGACGTGGACGCATGCGGATGCTTGAAATGTTCTTGTATTTATATAGATAAGATAATAATCTCATTAACCGTCTCTCTTAAGAATTTGTGTACATTGGAAAGTCATTTACTCTGCTTGCTTGACAATTTAATTTTTTTTTATTTCTGTAAATAAATTTTTATCTAAACCTCTTAATTTTAGTAACCAAGGGCATATATTCAACTATGAGATTAAATGTTTTTCCATCTTAATTAACTTTCTTGTTTCAAAATACGCCATTGCTTAGATTCAATTTGAATCCTCTTCATTTCCGTCTCTTCATTTCCTCTCTCAAACCCATTTAATTATGGTTTCCCTTCTATACTCTATTATTCCTTTAATTTTATGCATAAATTTAGAACCATTCGTTGTTGACAGAATAGAAAGAATCCTTTTTTTAGAACCGTTCGCTGGAAGAAAAATGGACTCTTCATTTTATTTTTGAAAATAGAAAGAATCCTTTTTTTGCTTAGATTACCTTAACCCAAGTTAAATAATGGAAGCGAAAATTGAACCCATCAAATCAGATTAAAACGTAACTAGTATAGATCCCGCGCCACTGCGCGATATATATAGAGATTTTATTTTTGAGGATATTATTTAAATCGCCATTTTATTAATATTTAATATTTTACTCCATTTTATTTTGATATRAAAAAAATTGAAATGGAAAACTAATCAAAGAGAATCGAGTAAAGTTATGAAATGTGTGTTTTTATAAACGTACTTTTTTTTACCATAAAATTACGGATTTCATTTTATAATTTTCTCCAATTTTTTAAATGATTTTTTTTTTGTTCAAACCTAATAGTAAGTATGTGTTAAGTTATTGTCTAAAGTAATCATTATTGCATTGTGAAAAATTTAGCAACATATAGTCTATAGTTTAATACTAATTTTATTTTATTATAATGAAAAAAATCATAATTTTAAATTTAATTAAAAGATTAGATTATAATTATAATTATAATAAGATTATATTTTATGAAAAAAGATAATAGTTTATTAATATTTGTTTCCTTTAATAAATTGGATACATTTTAAAGGGAAAACTAAGAGAATTTTTATTCTCTTAGTAGTACAGGGGACTTAATGATAAAATCTATGATTATTAGAATAAAATTGATGTTAATTAGCAATTTAGTTTGGAATTTAATATTTATAATCATTTATTAGTAAAAATAGATTTTTAAGGAAATAATTTTTTGTATATATGGTATGTAAATAAAAAGAGAATTAAAGTGAGATCAATTATTGAGAGTAGGGTCCATTATTAGAAGGTATAGGCGGGAAACTTGAGCGGAAAAATTTAGAGTTTCGGTATTCTTTTAGTATATTGGGGAAGATGGTTGACAATCCATGATTCATGAAAAAATCTGGAGTCTGATTTAGAGTGGGACCACTACTCCATGCATTGACTTTTTTGTATTAAATAATTGATGAACGTTGTTGGGTGGTAATGTGGTATAACAAAATCCGTTTTTAAAATAATGCTCAAAAATAAAGTATTTATCGTTTTGGGTCGGTTTTGAAAATATTTGTCAAAATGGTGTCCATGTAGGCTCGGGATTTCCAATCCAAAATACGGAATAAACACGCCATTGGAAATGGCGGGTCTTCGGACATAGACACGCCATTCACAACGGCGTGTCTTTGACTCTTTGCATCTTTATAGCAAACCCACCTGTGCAAAGCTATCTTTTATCACTTCGATACACGCCAATGCATATGGCGTGTCTTTAATTTTATTTTTTTTACACGAAACACGCCATTCCGAATGGCGTGTCTATTCCGTTTTCGCAGGTTAAGAATTTCCGAGCCTACGTGGACACCATTTTGACAAATATTTTCAAAACCGACCCAAAACGATAAATACTTTATTTTTGAGCATTATTTTAAAAACGGATTAGGTATAACACGATTACACCAAGGAAGAGTAACTGAGGAAGGCATATCGTCCCAATCTCACGTCTGTCAGTTGCCTTTTTGAGATCTTTTCCATGAGAACCCCTCGTCTACCATTATTCCATATCAACTAGAGGTGGCAATCGGGTCAGTTGGGTCGGGTCAAGCCGGGTCGGGTCATATCGGGTTCAGGTCATATCGGGTCAGCCTACCTTTTTGGGTCGGGTCGGATCGGGTCCGGGTTGTTATCGAGTCGGGTCATTTCGGGTCAAATGATGTATCGGGTCGGGTCAGGTTTGGATCGGGTCATTATCGGGTCCGGCTACTTAATCGCATTACTACAATTTTTAACCATTAAATTTAGTTTTAAACCTATTATTTCGTGTAATTACTTCATTATTAGGTTAAACGTATCAATTTTAACACAAAAACACTTTCATTTTGATCAAAATTAAGCTTAATAATTGTTGGGTCATCAATTTAATCGAGTTGGGTCAATATATGGTCGGGTTTGGGTCGGGTTCGGATCTGTGATGATCCGGTCATGTCGGGTTACGGGTCGTCATCGGGTCGGGTCGGGTCGATTTCGGGTCACAATATTTTCGAGTCGGGTCTGCTCGGGTTTGAGTCGGGTTACTCGGGCCGGGTCAGACTTGCCACCTCTAATATCAACCAATTGTTTATTTCTTGCCCCTCAAAAACTATGTCTTTTGTTCAGTTATTTGTTTACTTATTTTGACACAAAAATTTAAAAAATAAAAGGGAACGACTTATAGTGTTTGTTAGTGGATGACAAGTAAATCATATGGATATATATGATCAAATTAACAATAAAAAACATATCTAACATAAAAATGGTAAACAAATGAATGATACATCTTAAAATAAAATCGATAAATAAATAAGCGGACAAAGAGTATATGACTCGTTATTTGTCCAAATCAAATATGGATTATAAGGTGGGCGTGCACCATCTTGGGAATGAATTGTATGATTCTAACTTAAGTACTTAACTCGCCATACAATATAATATAAGTAGGTAAAAGTCATTGCGAAGAATATTTGACTTATATATGGCCTTAATGCATATACCACTATAGCTCATCCATTTATTGTCGCTTACTATAGGGACAAATTGTGGCGTATAAATAGGGCTACTAAGTAATAAGCTAAGTGCCGTCCTTAGGATTGATATCGATTCTCATCTTATGTATCATCCCGTGTTCCATTCGACATATTTAGTCTAAAACAAATAAAGTTTGAGTTTACAGTTTTTAACAAACTTAAAACTTGATATTTAAACAATTTAACGTGAGTGAGCATGTGTGATAGGATTAAGTGATGTCTATATATACACATTTTGAGTAAAGGGTTTTTCCTAATTGTAAACATACAATACTGGTCAATTGCCTAAGTAATAGGCTACCTTGAGGACGCAATTGGGTAGGGCAGACATGTCCTCATTGTCAATAACCCTAAATTGTAAGGCACTTGCATGTTACTACTTTCTTCATCATCTCGGTTAATAATTACTCCTTAGTGTTGCATTATTATAGGTCCTTTAAATCCAAACACAAATACAACTTGTTGCCTGTTTTTCATTCTATTTGAGCAAATAACAAATTGGGACTCTTAAGTCACTCTCTAATTGAATACCAAAGCTAAGATTATATGTTTCTCAATCTTGAAAGTGCTTAGTAGGAAACAATTTTCAATGATTTCATTAATTAATATATATATTAGTTAATTTTGGGAGAGACGGTTTTTTATTAAGTTATTAAAAGACCACTTTTCTATACCCTTTTATGTGTTTTTCGTAATTCTTTTATTATTGATTATTGATTGTGGCAAAGTGTCTCTTTAATTTCATACCAAGAGTACACAGGTAATTATCTTTAATTGAAATTCTAAAACCATTTCGTTTACAATAACCGAATTAAAAACATTGCAGAAACGTAAATATCATCAATTCAAGAAGGATTAGAAAGAACAATTCAAGCTGCCTCCTTGCCATCGTCCTTCTCTTAGCTTCAAAGCTCAATCACTTGCAAACAGTCACTTTCCACAACCACATCTTCATGGCGAACTCGCCTCGCTTCTTAAAGTCCGTCTATAATTCTTGATCATTTCCTTGATCTTTAGTTAAAAAAGAGCAGATAACCTTTACAAATTCATAACATTCGTTTTGGTCGATGTCATAAGGTTTCATGAGTCTTTGCGAAATAAGATTACCACAATAGCACGTTCTAACAAACAAGTTCCAAGATACGAAATATATCGTTCCTTTCCCACTCCTTCCCCACTTCCTGGAACATTAACTTTTGTCATTTTCGTTATTATAATACGAAATAAAAGTATTTGGGCTTATCTATATCCAGTGACGGAGTCGGATTTGGAGTCAGCGGGAGCGGAAATTTTCAACAGGGGCGGAGGGGTAATAGCATAAGGTAACCTAGAAAAAAATCAAAAATTTAAACGAAATTTTTTAAAATCTTTAAACGCCAGCAGAGGCGAGCATCCCGACTAGCGTCCCCTCGCTTCTATATCAATCTACGTCAAGTTACTAGTAGGGGAAAAGACATGTAGAATTTTCGTTAGAGTTGGAACATTATTTCTAGTAGAGCCAATTACTAAAGATATACGGAGACACGGAGTAACATATACTACTAGAAAACAATTTCGAAAGCCTTAACTTAATATTTCAAATTTTCAGTTGTTTGGAAAGACGAGAGTCCCTGCTAGTCCTGCAATTACCAGAAGTGCATGTTTATAATCTGTAGCTAAGATGAAATAAAGACTGTAATAATATAATCACCTCTTTCTGACAACTGTTGTTATTTAAAGATAAAGACATACAAATAAATCTTATACTTTAAACGTAAGTTTTTCCATCAGCACATGTGAATAATTATTTTACCTTCATAAAACTACACGAAATACAACCTATAGCTACCCAGGATTGAACCGCGTCAACGTGAATAATTTACAATTTTTTTCCTTTTTGAGATCTTCAAACTTACATTAAAAAAAGGAACAGCTAGGCAATACAGTCGTTAGTTTAATTTTCGTTATTCCCTCCGTTTTTTTTATGATGAATATGATAATTTTTTTTTTTTTTTTTTTCGAGCCAAGTCTTTAGCTTTTGTTTTGATTTTTTTTTTTTTTTAATAAAAGTTGACATATTAAATTTACAGTGAAAATAATTTTTTTATGCGTACATATTCCATAATATTTATTCATATATTTTGAAAGATATTAAAGAGGAAAATTAAATATGCTGGGATGTGAGAATAACATACATAAAAAATAAAAAGAGTACAACTCATTTAAAAATAAGTCTATTTATATTTTTAACGTATTTGTAATTGTGTAAGAATGTAAGGTTGCATAGGCGTCTTAAAACTAACGGAGTCCCTTTACACCACAAAAAATAAAGCCCCAAATATGAATGAACATGTGTACTATACTTAGAGTTTTGTACTCCCTCCAATCCAGACAAATGGTAACATAGGGAAAAAGTGGTTATTTAAGAAAAGGTGGAAAAGTGAGGGGTAAAGTAGGAAAATTTGATTGGGGCCACATGGGTTTATGTGGATTAAATAGGTAGTTTGTGAGTGAGTGAATGAATGATAAAGTTGTAAATAGGTAGTGGATGTAAGAGTAATTTAGTCTTTTTTCATGCCAAATATGGTATGTTACCATTGATGTGGATCATCCGTTTTAGGTAAGTGTTACCATCTGTCTGGATCGGAGGGAGTATTGAATTAATGAATTTCATCAATAAAGTTTATAAATGCGGTGACCAAAACTAGAGGCTCGGTTCTCATGCCCGTGGCTGCACGGAGCCTTAAACGGCCCTGTAACTCGTAAGATTGTCTACATCTGACCCCTAATAGGCGGAAGTTTTTAGAGCACTAACAAATAATAATGTTATAAAAAAGACTAAATAATTGGATGAGCAAGATATGGCAGTTGTAATGAAGTGAACATTAAGCTTTGAAATATTTGATGAATTCATACTTAAATACTTAATTGATTTTCAAGTTGTATAAGACAAACAATGTATAAGGTATGACAGCTACCATCCCTTAAATAAACTTCCACCAAATTGGTTGAACTCTTCAGCCTTCACTATATATGGTGCTCACTTCTTACACAACAAGCACAATCATAACTCCCCTTGTACTTACTCAAACCCCTTTGTCTTAGTCCCCTTACATTAAATAACTCGGGTTTGGGTTGAGCCTTAATATCTTGAGCCAGAACTCGAAAAATGGCTCAAGGAGGTTGTGCCGATACCATGAGTTTCACAACACAATTTTTTCAGGGTCGGTTTTTTGTCGTCTTTTCGACTATCATGATCCTTTCCTTCATAGGTACATCCTACATTTTTGGGATATACTCAAATGATATTAAGGCAACCCTTGGTTATGACCAAACTACCCTTAATCTCATAAGTTTTTTTAAGGACTTTGGTGCATATGTTAGTGTACATGTTGGTTTACTAGGTGAGGTATCTCCCCCATGGGTTGTCTTATGCCTAGGGGGAGTTGTCAATTTTGTAGGGTATTTCTTTATTTGGTTATCTGTGACCCACAAAATCGCTCGCCCGCCCGTTTGGTTAATGTGTCTATACATTACAATTGGGGCTAATTCAATGGGTTTTGCAAATACGGGTGGGCTTGTACCCTGTGTCAAAAATTTCCCTGAAAATCGCGGTGTTGTAATTGGGCTTTTGAAGGGATATATTGGGCTTGGTGGGGCTGTTATGGCCCAACTTTACCATGCCTTGTATGGGAGTGATAATCAAGTTGAAGGGATCATTTTGATCATTGCTTGGCTTCCTGCACTTGCATTGATACTGTTTTCATTCAGTGTTCGGGTTCTTGAGACGGTCGATCGACAAGTCAAAAGAGAAAAAAAGTTTTTCAATCAAACTCTTTACATGGGTCTGGCTTGTGCAGCCTTTATTTTGGTCATGATCCTAGTTCAAAGAAATTTCGAGTTTAGTAGAGGCGCTTATGGAGCGAGTTTTGCTACTATTATGGCTCTTCTTATACTACCCATCTTTCTCGTCTTTAGAGAAGAGCGGTATACTTGGAAATCCAAGCTCGAGTCTAATAACAACCAGTCCAATTCCAATTCTAATTCCGAGCTAAAGATTGTGTCACAAATTGATGCACCAGTGTCAAAAAATAAGGATTTGGTTAGCCCAAGTCCATCTGTGACGCCTACCCTAAATTCGGTACCATGGTATAGAAATGTGTTTAGTCCTCCTGTTTCCGGAGAGGACCACACAATCTTACAAGCGACATTTAGTATCGATATGATAATTTTGTACCTAGCCACAATATGTGGTATAGGAGGAAATTTGACCACCATCGACAATTTGGGTCAGATTGGAGCATCATTAGGGTACTCTAAAAAAAGTATTGGAACATTTGTTTCATTAGTTTCGATATGGCAATATCTCGGTCGAGTTTTGGGAGGGTTCATATCCGAGTGGTTGTTAACCAAGTTCAAGTTGCCTAGACCACTTTGCCTAACCTTTGTCCTCTTTTTATCATGCATAGGCCACCTTCTTATAGCCTTTGATGTTTCTTATGGACTCTATATCGCGTCAGTTATCCTCGGGTTTTGCTTTGGGGCAGAGTGGACTTACCTATTCACGATCATTTCCGAGCTCTTTGGGCTCAAGTACTATGCCACATTGTACAATTACGGGTCATTGGCAGCCCCACTTGGGTCATACATATTCAATGTTAAAATCGCGGGACATTTCTATGATCGTGAGGGGATTCGACAATTGGAGGCGTTAGGGCTTACTAGGAAGGCAGGACAAGAGTTGGTTTGCTCTGGAGTTAAGTGCTACCAATTATCCTACATCATAATTGCCGCTTGTACGTTTTTTACTGGGATTGTGTCGTTGATTCTCGTATCTAGAACTAGAAAATTCTACCGGGGAGATATATATAAGAGGTTTCAAGGTGGTGAAACTGAATTGCCTTGGACAAATGACAAGGTATCGAACCAGGATGGTAAAGGTTTGGAATAAGTTGATTCTTATCCAATATTTGATTGGAGGAGTAACAGCTCATGAGAAAATGAACCAGAATGTGTTAGATGGGCTTCATGATCATAACAAGCAATACCAATTTTTACATGTTCTCATCATTTGTACCTTTTTTTCCTCCTTTGTTGGGGTGGAGTTTGAGCTTGTTAGTCTTCCTTTGAAACATATTTTTACTTGTCTTGATTTGTAACTTTTGAAGTTGTGATTATACTAATGCTTTGTATATTTCATTTTTAGGATTTCGCAACAAGACACTTGCTTATTTTTGAAATATCTATGTACACAAGTAAGCGATCATATTTTTGCATACCCACTTCATTAACATAGCTCGAAAATTCATGAGAATCATTTTAATTAGTAATTATCGATTTAAAGATAATAAATAAGTGATACAATACAATTAAGGATAGAGCTAGAGCTAAGCTAAGGCTCACCAGACTATGACTGTGGAACAATTGTTCTGAAAATTTTCTGTTCAACATGATATAGGATCTGTTCTTTTAAACCAAAATTGTTTGAATTGAACTGAACTGCTTAATGGAACTGAACTGAACTGAACTTAATGAAACCGAACTGAACTAAAATAAGAGTTAATTTGTGAATAGAAAATCTGAACTGGACTGAATATAGCTAATCCGAACTAAAATGAGCTGAAAAAACAAAAAAAAAAAAAAAAAAAAAGGTCATTCTCTTGTACACTTGGTTACATTTTAAGGAAAATAGAGTTCAATCGCCAAAAATACAAATCAATCATCATGTTGTAAATGAAACCTTTCCATATAATCATTTAGAATTTTTGAGGCGACATACAAGGTCAAATATTTTCTCCAAAAAAAAAGATGAACAACAGTTGCAGCAATGAATTGAAGAAACGCCATTGATGCACTCTCAAGCTTTAGTGAAGAATTACAAAGGGAATTGCAGAGGAAAGAAGAAGAAGAGTAAATTAAGTTTGGTATTGTATCAACATAATTAGCAAACTATTCTTTTATTATTTCACCTAAAATCCAATTTATTCTTCCTCCTGTTCCTAATTCTCCTGATTTAATTAGTATCTTTTCCAGTTTTTAATACTGACACACATTCTCCTTTACAGTCGGCTTCTCTTAATGTTGTGTTACATAGTCCTGAATCATCTTCTTATAAACAAACCCAAACTGATCCAAATTGGATTGAGGGTATAAATAAGGAGATTCAAGCTCTTGAAACAAATAAACAATAAGTCTCCTCTCTTGTGACGGATCTTGTGACATGTCAAGTATCACCCACATGGATAGATAAAACAAAAATAAGAGTGCGTAATCACAAAAGGTTTGTCCGTTTCTTTCCAACTGAGAATTTGAGATAAATAAAGGGCATTGCTAATGATCGCCCCTCTTTTACTCATCTCGCCCCTAAAAATTACCTTTTTGCCCTTGTTAATTTTTTTGTGTTATTTATTATTTGAAATATACTTTTCGTATTTTTATTAAAACCGCTTCAAAATCGTTTGAAAAACCTTGTTTTC
>VHZZ01012736.1:24870-39867 GCA_009801015.1 Silene noctiflora | reverse complement strand
CCCCCCTCTTGAGTATTTTGGGATCTATAGACTTTTCACAGAGTGTCCAACAACAAAGATAGAGCCAAAGGAGAGTCAGGTGTTCAAGAAAGAATGGGTGGGCAAAATCATCGCACCTCTGCCAAGTTCATCTCAAACGAACATTGTTAGACCTCCTTCAACTGGTTTTGTGTGTTCATCTAGTCAATCGCCAAATAAAGAAAACAAGGGGATATTTGACTCCAATGCTTACAAGATACTCTCAAAGGCTGGTTATGACTTTACAAATCCTACTCCACTTGGTAAGATTATAGAAGTTGAACCATACGTCCTTAATAAAGTGCAGCAATAGCTGTTCAAGAAAGAAGGAATATTCATGGTGACTAAGCCTGGGCTTGGATATGAGTCCCCTGCACCTGTGAAGATTGGTGCTCGTAGAAAAGAAGCTACTAAGTCTTCTCAGCACATCACAGTGGAAGAGGTTGAAGAAAATGAAGAAGAAGAGGAAAATATGCATTTATCTTCAGTCTTCAATCGAATAAGTCCACCTGTACAAAAGTCTCATCCTTCTGTATTGACAAGGCTAGGAAGACCAAGTGCTTCAATCAAAAACACTTCTGTCTTTACTAGGCTTGGCAATCAAGATGACAGCGAAGTCAAAGCATCAACGCCTTCGTTGCGCACAAACAAGAAGGGCACAGTACATGATCGTTTGGGCGGCCATAAAAAACAGTCTTCAATTGATTAAGAGCTTCCAAGAAGAATAATGGTGAGGATCGTCCTCTCTCAACTTCTGCAAAACAAAATGAAGAAGTAAGAGTATGTGATGACTTAAGAAATGCAATATCCTCTCGCGTGAAGCGTATGCATGTAGTGGATATCATCCAACACGAACCGCTCAAAGCAAGGAGGCGAGTACTAGTTCTTACGGGCCAATAAAAAAATGTTGAAGAGCATGTTTCTTCATCTTCACGTCCCTATGGTTCAAAGAAGCCAAAAGACTCGGAGGTTGCAACATCGTCGTATCACATCACGGTAGAAGAGATACCTGATGAAAATGAAGAAGTTGAGGCTGACAAGGCCTCTTAAACACTTGAACATGGGGGCCAATCGATTGTGGATGAGCTCAAGGAACTTAACTTGGGAACTGCTGAAGATCCTCCCCCCATATATGTTAGTGCTCTTCTCACGAAGGAAGAAGAAGAGGAGTACTACAAGTTGTTGGGCGAGTACAAAGATGTCTTTGCTTGGAGCTATAAAGAGATGCCTGGACACAGCCCAAACGTTGCAGTTCATCGTCTAACAATCAAGAAATGGCATCAGTCCCAAAAAGTAGTCTCAACGTCGTTTTATGCCGGTGCTTGTACCTGAAATTTAAAAGGAAGTTAACAAAATCATAGAGGCAGGTTTCATTCACGAAGTCAAGTATCCTACCTGGATAGCAAACATTGTTCCAGTTAGCAAGAAGAGTGGACAATTGCGCATATGCGTCGACTTCAATGATCTTAATGATGCATGCCCGAAGGATGACTTCCCTTTGCCAGTCACAGAGTTGATGATTAACGCAACCACTGGTCACGAAGCAATCTCATTTATGGATCATACTGTTGGTTATAATCAAATACATATGGCACCAGAAGATCAAGAAGCAACAGGTTTTCGAACCCCAAATGGGATCTTCTTCTACAGGGTCATGCCGTTTGGATTTAAGTATGCTGGCGCTACATACCAACGCCCAATGCAAAAGATCTTCGATGACATGTTACACAAAACAATAAAGTGTTATGTTAATGACGTGGGTGTCAAATCGAAGAAAAGAGAAGACCATATCAAAGATCTTCGAGCCGTCTTTAAAAGACTTAGAAAATGTCAACTTAAGATGAACCCACTCAAGTGTGCATTTCATTTGGTGTCATATCTAGGAAGTTCTTGGGGTTTGCGGTCAGGCATAGAGGCATTGAAATTGACCAAACCAAAATAAAATCTATAAATGAAATGCTAGAACCAAAGACATTGAAAGAGCTGTGCGGATTACAAGGACGCTTGGCATACATTCGAAGGTTCATCTCTAACCTAGCGGGACATTGCCAACCGTTCAGCCATCTACTGAAAAAGGATGCCCTATTCAAATGGGATGAAAAATGCAAGAATGCATTCGATAGCATAAAGAAGTACTTGGCCAGTGCACTAGTGCTAGGGGCACCAATTCCAGGAAAGCCACTCGTCCTCTATATCGCAGCACAAGAACGCTCGTTGGGGGCAATGTGTGCTCAAGAGATTGAAGACCGCAAGGAAAGGGCGCTCTACTACTTAAGTCGTACCATGGTTGGTGCTGAGTTGAATTCCTCTCTTATAGATTAGATATGTCTTGCATTGGTGTT
The DNA here is from genome assembly GCA_009801015.1 of Silene noctiflora. NCBI lineage: Eukaryota > Viridiplantae > Streptophyta > Magnoliopsida > Caryophyllales > Caryophyllaceae > Silene > Silene noctiflora. Next base: position 37,507 of record VHZZ01012736.1, on the reverse strand, counting down.
CGCCATCCAGAAGCTGAGGCACTACATGCAGGCACATACTATACATGCGGTCCCGAAGGCTGATCCTATTAAGAACATACTCTAAAAACAAGTCTTATCTGGTAGACTTGCCAAATGGACAGTGTTACTTAAGAAGTACGACTTGGTGTTCGTGCCTCAAAAGGTTGTGGAAGGTCAAGCTATCACCGATTTCTTTTCTGATCATCCAGTACCAGCAGAGTGGGAGCTTTCTGATGACCTTCCAGGAGAAGAAATCTTCTACGTGGACGTTGTACCTCCATAACGGTGCTGCAAGACTAAACGGAGCTGGAGCCGGAGTTGTATTTGTAACTCCACAAAATCATCTCATGCCATATGCCTTTACATTCATTTAGTTGTGCACAAGTAATATTACAGAATGCCAAGCTCTCATACTTGGCCTTTAAATGGCGATCGAAATAGGCGTTAGGGATATGGACATCTATGGTGACTCAAAGCGTATAATTAACCAAGTTCTTAATGAATACGAAGTGAAAAGGGAAGACTTGATACCCTATCATCAACGATCATTATTACAGCTTCTCAATCAACTTGGCTCTATCAAAATTGGTCATGTACCTAGGAGTTCCAATAAGTTGGCTGATGCGCTTGCTAACTTGAAGTCACTTTGGCACTGGGGGCAGAAGAATCTATGCAAGTCCTGGTCTGCAATCGTTTGGCAGTATTGTTGCTTGAAGGTGAAGAAAATGTAGATGCGACCAACATGATCTGCGTCTACACAACTAATGAAGATGATTGGCGTCAACCCATTATTGACTTATTGGACCACCAAAAAATTACCTGATGATCCTAGGCACAAGGTTGAGATACGTCGATGTGCTCTAAAGTTTATTCACTATAATGCGATGCTCTACAGGCGTTGTTTCTGAAGGCAATGGTTGAGGTGTCTAAGCAAGGACGAAGCTGCCGAAGCAATGCATGAAGCTCATTCCGGTATTTGTGGCGCTCGTCAATCTGGGCCTAAACTTCATGATCGTGTAAAAAGAATACGGTATTACTGGCCAACCATGGTGCAAGACTGCATGGACTTTGCGAAAAGGTGTGAACCTTGTCAATTTTACGCAAACTTCACACCAATCGCCAGAGCCGTTGCACCCTACTGTTTCATCATGGCCCTTTGAAGCTTGGGGATTTGATGTTGCGGGACCTCTTACTCCAAATTGTCAAATGGACACGAGTATATTCTTGCCGGCACTGACTACTTCTCGAAATGGGCAGAAACCACGCTACAAGAAGTCAATAAATAAAATGTTGTGGACTTCATTCGAACCCAGATCATCTGAATATATGATGTACCTCAACGTATCACTACTGAAAACGGGAAGCAGTTCTTCAATCATCGGATGAGAAGTCTGGGAGAAAGATTTAAGTTCAAACATTATAAGTCATCAATTTACTACGCTTCTGCAAATGGTTTGGCTGAAGCCTTCAATAAGACGCTTTGCAACCTGTTGAAGAAAGTGGTAGCATAGTCAAAGCGAGATTGGCATGAAAGGATTTGTGAGACATTGTGGGCGTATCGTACAACATACAAAACACCTACTCAAGCGTTTGTTATGGAGTTGAGGACTTGTTGCCTCTGGAGTTTCAAATCCCATCCTTACGCATTGCTATTCAGGAGGGATTACGGAAGATGAAAATGACAAGTTGCGATTAACAGAGTTAGAGGCTCTCGATGAAAAAAGACTAGAGGCTCAACAAAATTTCTCATGATATCAAGCAATGTTGCCGTGCGTATTCAACAAAAGGTGCACCCTTGTTCTTTCCAAGTAGGAGACCTGGTACTTGTGGTACGAATGCCAATCATCACCTCTCACAAACCAGGTGGTAAATTCACCTCAAAGTGGGATTGTCCATGTGGTGCAGGAGGTCCACACAAATGGCGCTTTCAAAATCGTGGATAAAGACGCGTTCATGTAGGCCCAATTATTTTGTCTCGATTAAATGAAAAGCGGGTCGATTCGGATTAAAAATGGGTTATCCAGATTGCTAAACCCGAAAAGAGTCAATTTGGGTCAAATTCACTAGTACACACATAAATGGGCCTGTGAATGCCAAAGTCCATGAAGGGGAATTTAAAATCTACAAATAGAGCCATTCTCATTCATTTGAGGGATAGAAATCATAATCATAAATTTCAGAGAGAAGAAGATACAAAAGTTCTACAAATTCCCTCTACGAGGCACCTCCGCTAGCAGTCAACAAGAACACCAAAACCGTGCCGCCTGCCCAAGAAATTCAAGTTAAAGCTACAACATTCAAAAGAGAACAAGTCACCGCGACCCTCTTAAGAATACAAATCGACACCTCTTACTGAGTGCATACAACATCTACAAGTGTCATTCAAATACAACGTTCGCGCCTCTTCAACAAACAAGGTATACGTAATCTACCACGGCATATTAAAATCAGAGGATATAGTAAATATTGTACACATAAACTTTTTGATAATTAACAAAAATTCATTTGTTCCTTACTTTGTATTACATTTATTTTACGATACAAAATTTGTTGTTACAGTATCCATACCACATCCTCGAGTATTTGGTGAGCGAGTCGTTGTTAACTCAATCAATGACATTTATAATCCATCAAACAACTTTCAAGTGGTAAGTCGGAGTCGATTGATGGAACGGTGTGTTTCAGGTTCTACGTCCATCTACCTTAATTTGTGCAAGTTTCACAATTAGTAGGTTGGGTTTTAAACTACACTAATGAAATTAAACAACAAGAACAAAGGTGTAAAAAAATGAATGAAAGCACTAGGGTGTCATGTGTTCATAGGAGTAATCAAAGATTTCTACAAATGTGAGCAAATTGGGTAAATGTTATAGTCGGACTATGGACCGAGGCTTTCGATCTAATAGCCCTACTAGGCCGATTCGGGTTACCTCTCGCGTACACCCATTCTACCTACCAATATAGCACATGGTCTAACAACTCCTAAGGCTCTCGATCTTATAAGAGTGTTGAATAGATGGAGATTCATACAAGTTTGTCAAACAAGCATTTCATCAAACATTTAATATGCACTAGTTGAAACCACAACAATTAATCCATTTTGAAAGATTAAACAAACATAACTTCTACTCCTTAATCATCCCCTAATTCCCCATTAAACCTAGAAAGGTTACTACTCACTAATCATAGCAAGAAAGATGTAAACAACAACAAACAACCAATCTAAACTAAGCATGATGAGAAAACAAGTAATAAACAACTTAATAAAAGATGAATAAGAAATTAAAGGGAGATTGAGAAGCAATACCAACTAATTAAGCAATGAAAGGAGGAAACCTTGAATAAAGATGAAGACTTGTCACTAGTCTTCAATTCAATACCAAAACAAATTCAAGAACAAGGCTAGATCTAGAGGTAATTGAAGAGTAATTAAGGAAAGACTACATTAATATTGAATGATTAAGTCTAATGTCATATACAAAGAGGCTAATCCTCTAATTAGGGAGGCATAATCTAATCTAAGAGGGCTTAACCCTAGAATTATTACAAATATGGTTTTTATAGTGGTTATAGGATTAGGGTTAATTAAAAGCTATGATGAAGTGTTGACCCAAGTAAGAGGAACGATAGCCTGGCTAGATCCCTGTGCATCTCGTCGAGATTGGGTAGAAGAGGCCATCACTGCCCATGAACTTGTGTGAGTTATAGGAAAACTCGTGCGAGTTGGCACCATCTCGAGCGAGATGAAATCAAATCAAGCAGGTTGAGCCTTTGTCATCAAATGGGCGCCATTTGCTCATCCGGACTCCGAATCGGGTGATTCAAAAGCCAATACCACTTGATTTTTCGACGTTGTTTCCTCGATCATAGTTTTAAAGCTAATGAAACACTTCTTGATTTGGGTCCGGGATATTTTCTCTTGTAATTGCTCATTTCTTGTCATTGTTGACCAAGAACTTGTGGGGACTAGCATCCAAGCCATCCCAAATCTTGTTTTATTGATCTAAATGTTCTTGTTAGATCCCTGTGTATCTCGTCGGGATTGGTCGGAAGAGGCCATCACTGCCCATGAACTCGCGAGATGAAATCAGCTCGAGCGGGGTGAGCTACGAGTTGAGCCTTTGTAATAAAATGGGCGCCATTCGCACATCCGGACTCCGAATAAAGTGAATCAAAAGCCTAGAACACTTGATTTTTCGACGCCATTCCCTATGTAATAGTTTCAAAGCCAAAGCAACACTTATTACCTTACGTCCAAGGGAGTTTTTCTCTTGTAACTGCTCTCTTCTTGTTATTGTTGACCAACAAGTTTTGGGGACTAGCATCCAAACCATCCCAATCTTGTTTTATTGATCTAAAAGTCCTTGTGTCTTGCCTCCTCGTTCTTTCCAATCATCAAGTGAGACGATTTTCTTTCATTTAAGTCCAAAATCATGCTAAAACCGCTCCAATTAGCTCCTTTCCTATAAACGACCACAAAGGGCAGGGAATGGCAAACAAGAAGCAAATTACTATGAAAATGATGATAACTAGCTATATTGACATGAAAAATGAGGTTGGTTAAGGGGTTAAAAGTGCGTAAATAATTACCACATCAAATATCCTAAAACCGAACCTTTACTCGTCCCGAGTAAAGAGGTGACAAAAACTAAGACCTTTATTTAAACTAATCCTAACAGCATATCCTATATAAGACAATTAACGGGTCTCACTCTTCCCCTTCAACTCACAATAAAACATTCATGAGGTAAGATGCCTTCTTGCAAGGCAAGTTGGGTCTTGCCAAAATGGCGATACATCCAAGCATTAAGCACATAAACAAGCACAAAAACAAGTAATAGGATGCATATACAAAAGAATAGCCACTCTCCTTATCTAAGTGGCGGAATAAACTAAAAGGGAACAAATATAAAGGAAAATACTCCTTCGTAGATACTAGTTTTACAAACTACTAAGTCCAAAAGGATATAATTAAATCACCTCTAAATGGTGTCAAGCTACGCTACATTTGTCCAAAATTACTAAATTCTTTCGCCAAGAGCGGGGTCCTTATGGCGTTAAAAAGCACTAGAGGATCGTGGAATTCCCCCTCTTGCCTAGGAAAAAGGAAGGGTCGTCTCCTCTCCACCATGAAACAAAGGATAGGACCATCAATGGATAAAGAAATCAAGATGTATGAGCTTCACATTTGTAGTTTGCTTTGGGTTATTTTCTCCCTTTTGTAACATTTGAACATTTAAGCATATTTCTTGCCATTTTTGTTGATTGACAATTGTTTTTTGGCTTTGATTTAGCATTTAAATATTGAGAGTAATCCCATATGTAGCAAGGGTACTCTAGAAAAGAATATGATTTATTTTGTGCTCCTAATTTCTTTGACAAAATTGCAAACTTTGGTTGTCCTTTGGCATTTAGATTCAATTTCACTGTTATATTCACCCATTTCCTTTGGTTAACAAAATAGTGACGGTAGAAGTGGAAAAAAAGTTGCATGGCTTTAAGGGTCATCTTGGATTAAACGGTAACCAACGAATTATCACACCATAAGGAACTCTTGACTAGGCCTTAGTGCTTGGGTCAAACGATACAAGCATGACACTACCTAGGTGTTTTAAGACTATTCTTACAAACAAAGCCTTAAGGAAAAAAAATATCTACAATGGCCTATTCACCTTTGTCAAAATTCTCAATGACGCATTTTCCAAAGTTTTATTCCTAATGCAACTACATGCCATAATGCAACCTACATATGAACAATCTAATGAAAAAGCTTCTACCAACTATATGACATATAATGTAAATGCATGTCCTAACAACACATAGACACAAAAATCGCAAAAAAAACTCCACAACATGTTCATCAACGTATAGCCCATCCTCCTCATGTGACAAATGAAAATGAATGGAAGGGAAGAGAGTTTTGATATGTTTTCATTGGAGTGTTGTACCTATGTGGGAAGAGAACAAAACACACAACTATATATAACTATACCCTACTAAAGTAAAGAACATGTTTTTGTCTTTTGAAATTTTCAAATTTTTAGGGATTTTTTTTTTTAAAATTAAAGACGTATTTTTTGAAAATTTTCAAATTTTCTCAAATTTTTATAGATTTTGAATGTCCCGTCCCGAGACTTATTTTGGACATTGTCCTCAATGTATAAGTAGAAATAGGAAAAGAAAATTTAAAATATGTTTTTGTATTTTTTAGTAAGTTTTAATTGAAAAATATTTTTTATTGAAAAATAAAGACATGTTTTTGGATTTTTGAATAAGTAAAAGTAATTGTTTTTGGGGTTTTTAAATGGGATTTTTAAATAAAAGAAATTGAAATACAAATGCAATATAGAATGTAATGAATGTATGCTTTAAGTAAATACACTTATATGTTACGTATTGCAAATGATGAAACTAATCTAATCTAAAGTGATGCATGCTTTCGATTGTTATGAGAGCCAATTTGAATTGACTCGGATTATTAATGATTAAACCTCTCCAAACCAAACCAAATCAAACACTATTGCTAGTACAAAAAAGGAGGAGATTTGGCCTGAGTGACCATGCATGAATGCAAAATGAATTATCTAAATGCAACTAACTACATGAGCTATCTATACTATACTAAATAAGATGAGCTAAACTATGTTATCTAATTATACTATTATGTTGCATGATAATCGAGTTATAAGAGAGATAATTTGAATTAACTCCTTATCAAGTAAAAGGGAATGATGGTCATTCAATTATCTTATTGGATTTTTCTCCATGGGAGCAAAAATAAACGCCTTGATGGGGTTAAGGTGCACACCTCCCCTGAAACCGAGGCAAAAAACTTAACAAATAGTCCAACAAGACTCTTGAATGACATCATTCAAGGTAGGAAAAATCTTTAACTTCCCCAAACTGAACAAGGCACACCCTCACAATTGAGGTTCATCCTTGACGACCCAAGCGGAAGTTAAGACAAAAACACTAAATGCATGGATGAATTAAAGACATGGTATATGATATCTTAGAAATGGTGTTTTAAGAAAGTACTCCACCAAACTTAAATGCAATTTTTTCCAATTAGCATTGTCCATGCTACTCAATGATCTCAATAAACGATCAAAAGCTTTTGAATGGGCTTCGAATAAGCACAAATAGGAGGTCGGAAATGTCAAAACGTATCTTAGCCATATTGGTTTGGAATAGAACTTGCTAAAGATTCTCCTACTTCCTTTGTCCTTAGCACTTTCCCTTTTACGGCGCTACCAATTATCAAGCCTATGATCCTCCGAAACACAAGGTATGAAGTATGACTCATATTCATCCGGTGGCTTCCACTCGCTTCCATCTCCTTCAAATTCTTTGATAATAGAGCTTTGACTTGTCAATCTTCCAATAGTATAAGGAGAGCTCATATTTCTTGATGAGAGAATGGTTGAAGGATAAGAGGTGGAGGGGTCAACTTCTCACCATTGAGGTCGTTCATGCTTCCATTTTTGTCACTTTCTTTTTTACCTTCCTTAGAACTCAAACTATTTCCAAAGAAGAGAGCTTCTATTTCTTCCAAACTATGATCAATTATCTTAAGAGAGCAATTTCAATTTCATCAATCTCTTCTTCCCACGTTTTACCTTCACACCTAGAAGTGTCAAGGGCACACACTTCCTCTACATGGATCATACAAGGAAATTGAAGTGGGAGGTCATCATCATCATCATCATCATCATCATCATAGGTATACCAAATAGGAGGAACAGGGCTAGTGTGTGAGCTAGATACATGTGGTAATTTAGACATAGCAGTTGTCTCAGAATTAGCCTCCAACTCACATTCATCATTGCTCTCCTGCCCAACTACACCATATTCCATTTCATCATCCACTTTTGGTCCATATCCAATCAAATAATCCACATCTTAAAAAGTTACACCTTCATATTCACATCCATCAAGAATGTTTTTAAAGTGGGGTACAAGTTGGAATATGGGGTGTTCAATGCTTAGAATTCGGCGGGGTGGTGAGATAGTTGCATAAGTTGCTTTATAGTGGCCTCTAAACTTTTCTTCATGCTCTCTATCTTCTTTAATTACACCTTCCTCTTCTTCTTCGTTGAGCTTTTGAGTGGCTTCCATTTGGGCAATTTGATTAGCCAACTCCTCACCATGGGTAAGAATGTTTTTGAGAACCTTGTCCCTAGCTTGACTTATTTCTAATATTTGTGTGAAGAAATTTTATTAGTCTCTTAGCATTTGGAGAACTACATTTTACATGTCAATTATGCTCATTTTCTTGTTGGGGGTGGATGGGATATTGGTTATGTTGTGGTTTTTTATTGTAGGATGACATTAGACATTGGTTGTAAAGTATTTGGGAGGGTGGTTCTTGTGGATTTTTGATGTAGGGGCTTTGGTATGCGAAGTATGGCGGGTAATTTTGGTTTTCATTGTCGAAATTATAGGATAGGTGTGTGTTTTCTTGCTCAACAAACCCTCTCCATTCATATAAGTCATACCAATTTACTCCACCATGCCCATATTATTCTTGTCTCATCATTAGTGCTTAATCATGGAAACAATTACAAAAAAGGAAACAACTAGAAAAACGGAAAGAACGGCCTTGAGGAACAAGTTCCTCAAGGTTAAGGCACAATTAAAATAGAGAAATAAATAAGTCAACCAAACACATTTATAATCCAAAAAACAATTAGCAAGTGGTAAGTCGGATCGATCCATGGTACGGTGTGTTTTGCGTTCTAAGTCCATCTACCTTAATTTGTGCAAGTGTCGCGATTGGTAGGTTGGGTTTTAAACTACACTAATAAAATTAAACAAGAAGAACAAAGATGTAAACAAATGGATGAAAGCACTAGGGTTTCATGGGTTCATATGAGTAATCAAAGGTTTCTACACATGTGAGTCTAAATTGGGTCAATGTTATAGTGGGACTATGGACCGAGGCTCTGGATCTTACGACCCTACCTAGATCAATTCGAGTTAGCTCTCGCGTACACCCGTCCTACCCACCAATATAGCAAATGGTTAACAAATCCTAAGGCTCTCGATCTTGTAGGATTGTTGAATAGATGGAGATTCATACAAGTTTGTTAAACAAGTATTTCATAAAAAACATAATATGCACTAGTTTAAACCACACCAATTAATCCATTTTGAAAGACTCAACAAGTATAAATTCTACCCCCTAATCATCCTCTAATCCCCCATTAACCCTAGCAAGCTTACTACTCACTAATCATAGCAAGAAGGATGTAAATAACAACAAACAAACAATCTAAACTAAGCATGATGAGAAAACAAGTAATAAACAACTTAACAAAAGAAGAACAAGAAATTAATGGGAGATTGAGAAGCAATACCAACTAATTAATTAATGAAAGAAAGAAAATCTTGAATAAAGATGAAGACTTGTCACTAGTCTTCAATACAAAACCCAAAGAAATCCAAGAACAAGGCCAAATCTAGAGATAATTGAAGAGTAATTAAGGAAAGACTACATTAATATTGAAAGATTAAGTCTAATGTCATATAGAAAGAGGCTAATCCTCTAACTAGGGATGCATAATCTAATATAAGAGGGCTTAACCCTAAAATTATTACAAATAGGGTTTTTATAGGGGTTACAAGATTAGGGTTAATTAGAAGTTCTAATGAAGTGTTGACCCAAATAAGAAGAACCATTACCTTGCTAGACCTTTGTGCAGTTCGTGGGGATTGGGGAGAAGAGGCCATCACTAACCATGAACTCGTGCGAGTTGGCACCATCTCGAGTGGGTTATGCTGCAAGTTGAGTCTTGTTCGTAAAATGGGCACCATTTGCTCACCCAGACTCCGAATCGAGTGATTTGAAAGCCTAGATCACTTGATTTTTTGATGTCGTTCCATCTACCATAATATCATAGTCAAAGAAACACTTCTTATTTTTATTCCGAGGGAGTTTGTCTTGTTATTGATCCCTTCTTGTTATTGTTGACCAACAACCTGTGGAGGCTAGCATTCAAACCATCCTAAAACTTCTTTTATTGATCTAAAGGTCCTTATGTCTTGCCTTCTCTTCCTTTACAATCATCAAGTGAGTCGATTTGCCTTCATTTAAGTCTAAAATAAGCCTAATACCGCTCCAATTACCTACTTTCCTACAATCGACCGTAAAGGGGAGGGATTAATAAATAAGAAGCAAATGATTATGAAAATGACGATAACTAGCTAGATTGATATGCAAAATGAGGTAGGTTAAGGGGTTAAAAAATCGTAAATAATGACCATTTTATTAGATAGGTTCATTCTCATTGCTAGAGCATCGTTGCAAAGCAGACAGAAAAATAGTTTAATTCTAGGCCAAACCGGGACACGCTATATCTTATTCCACAACCATTTCTCACGCTCCCAATCCGATTGTTCCACTTGTCCATCACCCTCCTCCATGAGCATTTTATTGACCGATTTACTAGAGTAGATGCCATCCTTCACACCTTCCTTGCACCATGAATCCGCAAGATGTAATTCACTTAAACGAATATTAGTAAGTCTTTCACATTCAAACGGAATAAAAATACGACTAACCTTCGCAGTATCACATCTCGCTTCTCCTGCCACTATCAAGTCATCCATTCGCAAATCCCCATTGTTATCACGTCTTGGTGAGATTATTTTTCCAGTTTGTGTTCCAGGTACTCACGCGTTAAGCCATACTCACGCGTCTAGTCCATTTCATATTCGCCGGTGCAACCCTTTTTCTTTAACGCCTCTAACTTCAAGTATGCCTTTCCAAGTGTAACTTGGGTTGGGACCAAGTCTCGCTTCCATGAATTTGTCTCTATGCTAGTATCGTCTCTTCACCAATCGCACCCATAAGCTCTCCGGGCATGTCACCAAACGCCAAGCTTACTTGCTTAATAGAGCCATATTAAACGTCTTAAAATCCCGAAAGCTAATACCTCCCATACTCTGTGACATCCCGCTATTTAGAGACACTTAAATAATACGCGAAAGCGAGTGAAAGCAGCGGAAATACGAGATTTTTAAAAACTTTTAAAGTCTAAAAGGCGAAGCGTCAACATAAATAAAGCGTAAAGCGAAAGTAATAGATAAGTTATACAATCCGACAAAGTAGAAAGAGTGTTGGGGAAAAGATATCCCTCGAATAACAACAATAATAGTGATAGAGGTAAGTCTACTAATCGGAAACTAAGGCCTAGGTGTAAACGACCGCTCGCTAGCCACCGTCTCGCCCCAAGTAGTCAYCAACTAGTACCTGTCATTCATGAAAACATGAACGACACAGTCAGTGGAGAGTAACTCAAGGTCCTCCCAGCCACGATACGATGAAATTCATATAGACAACAATAATAAACATCAATAAGGAATAAGAGATATTCAACATTCATGCATAGATGCATTAAACATACAAACGTACATGAATTACGAGTAAAGGCATGATAACATAATAATAACGTGATATTAAGACTAACATAACAATAACATTAACATTGATATTACTCTAATGTAGACAAGCCAATAGTAGAACACAACATCCGAAGAACTGACTATCTAACTACACAACGCCATACAAGACCCTATACACTTAGACAGTAACGTAACCCTTGGTAGGATGACTAGCTAGGTACATCCTAGCCTAAGACCTGGATCCAGACTCCCGGAAGGTAAACTTTCGATTCGACATGCGGTATCATTTCCGCATCCAAGACTCGATCTATAAGCACACAGACCGAGTACCCCACTCGCCAGTACCGCACGAGTGTGGCGGAAGATCTAAGGTAGTAGTCAAGCATAGAGGTAGGTCGATGTCATTACCACACGGACACGGTTCAACTATTAAAGGCATATGATAGCGTATGAATGAATTATGCGTAACATATTATGATTGCATATGAAATCAATTCGAAGTTCATATTGAAGTGTAAACGATTCATAAACATATGTTGATACGTACACAAATCATAAACATAAGTCATATTCATCATACAATGGGCAAAAGAGAGAAAATAAGGAAGTAGGGACTCCTGGCCGGTCTAGGGGACCGGCCGCCGGCCTACCGGCTGAGCCAACATGACAAAACCCAATTTTCAAAAAATCATACAGGAGGTTCCCCAGCCGGTCGTGGACCGGTAGCCGGTCCACCGGCTGGGACAACATTTACAAACATATTTGATAAATTAAGGCAGAGGACTCCCAGCCGGCCAGTGGACCGGCAGCCGGTCCACCGGTTGGGAACACAGGTGAATACCAAAACTCAAGTTTGAGGCAGAAACTTCCAGGAAGTACCTCAGTCGGTCGGCAGACCGGCAGCCGGTCCACCAACTGGGTGTACCTGGTAACTTAAAATTAATACAGAGAGGCAGGAGGTTCCCCAGCCGGTCACTGGACCGGCAGCCGGTCCACCGGCTGGGACGAACCCAACACAAAATTTCCACAAAAGAGGTAGGAAGTCTCCCAGCCGGCAGGCAAACCGGCAGTCGGTCCACCGGCTGGGAACACCTGATACGAATTTCAGCAGAATTCACAAGTGACATGATTTTCCAACTTATTTTCTAACATGTATTTAGCAAGATGAACATGTAAACATGTAATTTCCAGCAACCATGATATCCCAACATCCAACATATGAATTTACCCA
>VHZZ01012731.1:16375-27980 GCA_009801015.1 Silene noctiflora | reverse complement strand
ATATAAAACGGCTTCATAAAACAATTCATTTTGAAATACGTTAATAAAGACATAGTTGACTTGCATTGACCATGACTAAAATACGGGGTATTACAGTTTTATAACAATCCGATCTGCCACCGTCGTAGCACAACCTCAATAAGATGAGATGTGCACTTTTGGGCCCATTATTTGTCCTCCCTTAAACCGAAAAGTACAAGGCATTGTTACTAAGTGGTGGGTGGAAGCCCTTATAAATATCTCATATGCCACTCAATTTCCCAATGTGGGACAACTTCCTTCTCAATCTCTTGGGGTGTTACAAATTCCCCCACTTAAATAACAAAACGTCCTCGTTGTGCCCGAAGGTTGAGTGCAAACCTGCCCAGAATTATCCTCCACTAGGTGGGTGACTCGGTACTTCTGACCACAGGCTCACCACACGGTCACAGGGTTGCTCTGATACCATTTATAACAACCCGATCCGCCACCGTCGAAACACAATCTTAATAAGATGAGATGTTCACTTTTGGGCCCATTATTTGTCCTCACTTAAACCCAAAAGTACAAGGCTTTGTTACTAAGTGGTGGGAGGAAGCCCTTATAAATATCTCACAAGCCACTCAATTTCCCGATGTGGGACAACTTCCCTCTCAATCTGTTGGGGTGTCACGTGAAGGGAATGGATTAATTCTATGTGTGGATATTGAGGATAAATTGTGGTTTGTATCATGTTATTGTATTCTTTTATGTCATGAAATTGTTGAAGGGAAATGTTTGTATGAGAACACTTAAGGGAAAGCTAGTAACTTGGATATGTAAACAATTGGTTTGGAACAATTGGGTAAAGTTTATTGTTGCAATATGTAAAATATTGATTCTAGTATCAAGTATATATTCCATCTCGAGTATACATGTGAAATTTTTTGTTGATTACATGTTCATAGTCGATTGTATGAATTTATGTCCAAGTATGTGAGCTTGGTGCGGTTTTTGAGCTGGGCACAACACTGAAGGCACGGCACGTCCTCTGGGCATGGTCCATTGCTGCTTGGAAGAGTTGGACACGGGAGAGCAAGACAGGGCACGACCAGTTGGGCACGGTGCCTTGGTCCCTGATTGAGTTTGGCACGGTTCATTGCAAGCCATTCGCAACTTTCTTCTTTTCCTTGTTTATGCACTCTATTGTCTTATATTATATCATGGACTTGTATTGTGGACCTTGAGTGACCCCACTGTGGATGAGGGACATGCGATGTTTTATTTCATAAAAACATTTTCCTTTTCGAAGAGTCGCCACTAAATTTTAGGTGAAATTTAGAACCGATTTAAGAGATTTAAGTTCGTGTGAGATTACGTGTTAGGAAGTCAAATTAAATTCTTTTAATAAAACACTCAACCCCACCCGTTACTATAACGGTCTCTTCTAAATAAAATAATGGCTATTTGGCTACATATCACATGCGAATATGCAATGATTGTTTTAAACCCTAATCATGTGAATTTCATTCTATGTCGATTTAATGCACAATTAATTTGTCAAGTTATTTTAGCATATGAATATTCATTTAAGTATTCTAGTAAAAATAAACATCCAAAAGGGGAATTAGAAGTAAACTTACTATGACGGCGCTGCATAAATTGTTAGTTTATAGCAATAATTATAATAAAGCTAATAAGCAAACAATCGTAAAATAACGCAAACAAACGAGCCAAAATAGGCCTCTAGCCCGAACCAAACTCACGGCCAACACAGTCCTATGGGTTTATGCATAACCTATTCTAGGTCAAGTCGGATTCCTATCATGTGACATGATTCGATGCACAATTATAACGAATTAAATAAAATATACAAGCTAATAACTCAAATAATACCACATGATTACAGAACATTTAAAGGCAATCAACAATTAACAAAATATGAGTCAAAAGGGGGGGGGGGGAAGGCACGCGGCCCAAGGGTAGCACTCGATCGAGATTTACGTGACCCATATCAAAGTTCTAATCATGTGAAACATATGATAATTACAACATGTTATTATTACATTATAATAAAAAAACATGCGATTTGAATTAGAAAAACTAGTTAGATATCTATCTAACAAATTTAAACAATCTAATCATGTGATCGTGCAAGTTAAAAAATGCACAAATACAAACTAAGTTAAATTCATTATTATCGAATTGCAAATCGTAAAAATCAATTTAGAAAAAACGAATTAAAGAGAAGGTTTGGGACGTGTGGCCTTCGGCCCTAAGGGACGTTGTCTAGCGTATTTTTAATCCTATTTTGGTCATCGAATGTTAATAAGACGGTGTTAAGCACGCGGTTTTATACTAGCGGGAAATTAGGTGATAGAAAAGATGAATTCATTAATTAAAAGAGATTATCGATTTAAATTACAAATTAGGTTATGTATGACCTAGATATCTAATAAACTCCTTTATTTAATCAAATTATTGATCTAGTCAAGTAATTACAAATTTATCCATATTATTACAAAATTTAGTCATAAAACAAACCTAATGTCTAATTAAATTAACAAATTAAACTAGATCATCGATTAGTCAAATTTAACAAATTATAAGTCCAATTTAGTCTAACAAAACACGGTGGCCGAAATAAAAGAAAGGATATTAGAAATCAATTTCATCGATTTGCAACTCGAATCAAATTCATTAATAAATTGCCCTCTTACGAACACGAGGATATGTAAATGAATAGAACCACTTCGATAACTTTAGATGAATTATATGGTTTCATCCAAGTCAACGCGGGTGTTCATAATGGTACTTTAACTTATACTCATAATTACACTATGTTCGATTTAACAATTAAAATTAGACGATAAATAATACATGATTAAATAAATTGCATAACTAAATAAGACGAAAATAAAAAGGGAAGAAGGAATGTATTTTTTGGCACCCTCAACTTACATGTATCGTTGATCGATATCTTTAGATCGTAATTAATGGTAAGGTTTATCTCGAGGGGCCGTCGTCGACGAAAACAATTGAAATTGTAATTTGCAAAACACGAAAAACACGTCCAGCACACCGACTTGAGCAGCGAACTTCACACGCTCACCACGACTCCGTTTCTCAACGAAAACTAGATTTGAAATATGTTTCAGAAACTAAAAATATTTAGTTTTATGAACATGTAAAGAGATCAGAGGATTGGAGATGATTTGAGCACAAAAAACGAGGTGTAAGAAGAGGCAGAAACACAAAAACAGAGAATTGATGCCTCTATTTTCGAGCATCTGTCACGATCTAGGGTTTTTGGGAGATTTATGAGTATGTAGGTTATGGTTGAGGAGTAACTATTGTTAAGGGTTTTTAATGGTGAAGGTAGATGGGTATTTATAGGGATAGAAGTAGGGTTTTTAATCGGTTTGCAGGTGGGTTTGTGATTGTGTTTGAGTGGATTGTTGCTTCTGTTTTCGAGGGGTTAGCTAGGGTTTGTTGAGTGGTTTAGTTGTGTATTAATCTAAGGAAACGAGGGAAGGGAGTGGGGTGCGAAAACGGGCTCGAAAAACGAGGCAAAACACCTCTGTTTTGGATGCCCAAAAAAGAGTGCGCGGGTGGGTTATTTCGGGTTGTTTTTGGTGCAGGTTTGGGCTGAAACGGGTGGTGGGTATTGGGCTAGGTGTTAGTGGTTGTGTGGGCTAGGTGTTGGTGGTTGTTTCGTCTAAGTGTTGGTGGTTTGGGAGGTGTTTGTGGTGGGTTGAATGAACACGGGTTAGGAGAGGGTTGAAGGGTTGTTTTGTGTCGATGTGTTTGGGCTTGGAATTGGGTTGGGTTATGGGGAATCGAGCCTGGGTTGAGAGGTTGGATAGGTAGATGGGTTAGCCTACTCGAGATTCGTACCAATTCACAAAGAAAACGTGCTTAAAAATCGAGCTAAAAACGAGCCCTAAATCGTAAGTTTAATCGAGTTTTCAACTCGTTTTAAACTTTCAAAATTCAAATTTTCAAATAAATAACACATTTTCAAATCGAATAACATATTTCAAAATGATTTTTCAAATCAAATATATATTTAATTTTCAATAAAATAAATAAAATAAATTCAAATAAAATAAATAAAATGAATTTAAAACATCTAATTTAAATATCATTTAAATTAAATAAACGAATAAAACATTTTTAAAATATCATTTTAAAAATTTTTATCAACGACATCCATTCTAAATCATAAAACGAACTCAAATAACGATATGGTCAACTTAAATCATATATGTTGTCCTATCATCATCGGGTGTTTGGCGGGATTTCTATAAATATCAGTATCGACAGATACAGGTATCTACAGAGCCCCCACTTTGACTGAGCTTGGACAGGCGAAAGTCAAAGTACACCCCAGGTCCAACGATCTGAGGATTCCACGGGTCGTTTATAGTCCATTAGACTTGCGTATGTAAGCCCGTCAGCCATAAGAAGAGATTATACCTGAACATGGTTCAGGATGCCTCTATCCATTTTCATCGGAGGGTGGGTTGAACCTTATTTTCAGGCACCTGCGTATCCGTTTGTGACGGAATAAATCCGTATCGTAGTTCGGCAAACACTGGCCTTGGCATTCTGTAGTCCGGGCCTAAAACAAAGCTTTCCAAAGGGAGGGTGCCATTTTACATCGGAGATACTTCTCCCATACTGTCACTTACTTAAGTTAACAGTTTCATAATTATAGCCCACTCGAGTTGTGATTCGTCATCATTGGTGCCCAAATTTGAGCAACGCTACATCATTATTGGAGACTTCTCCACTCATCATCATAATGGTCTCTGGAACCAAAGGCGACAAAGCCCCCAATTGAAGCATATCCTACTTAAACTTGTTCATAACACATAACATATAACTCACCTAAATATCATTTAGAAATATGGATGGGCCAAGGCCTGAGGATGGGACATTTGAAATGGGTCATCGACTTGACTTTTGCGTATTTCTTAAAAGTTGGAATGGGTTTCTGACCCGGTTACTTGAAAAAAGGTGGGCTTTGCCTGGGTTCACCTTTCATTTGGGAAAACGGCCTTCGCCCGGAATCAAAATTGTTGGAATGGGTCATCGACCCAATAATTTTGAAAGGATGGGCTTTGCCTAGAATCAAAAATTTCAAAAAAAAAAAATTTGCATAGGGAGACATGTTTCGAGTTTCCGACTCGGGTAACTGACCCTTAATTAAACATGGGTCGGGCATAGCCCACTACCTTCAAACAAAAAGGAAAGAAAATCCGTAAGTGTGTACGGGTTTTAATTCGAACATTGACTCGTTGGCGATAGAAATGTAGGTTAGCCATTATGGCTCGCAAAACAAGAAAACGTAAGTCAAACATTGACTCGCTAGGGATAGAACACTTCAACCATCACTTCTGAATGGTCAAATTCTCGGGGGTGAACCTCTAGAAATACTAATTGATGAACCTCTCAAACCATTGCTTCTGAATGGTTAACTCTTCAGGGATAAACCACTTCAATCATCGCTTCGGAATGGTTGACTCCTTAACTACTTTTGACTTTCTTAATGAAAATTTTTAAGAAAGATTGCTTGGTATATTCAAAACGTGAACCAGAAAGGATATCGGATTTAGACATCCTCGCCCTGTTTTAAAGTTAAAGGGGCTACGCTTGGTCTAATCTCTGCTTTCGTCTTCAGCCCGATCCAGTCTTTCCGAACGTGCTCTTATGTATACGCCCGATTAAGAAAGAATTTAGGACTGGCCTAGAAAGACACTGACCCAAATTTGAACCTCTACAGCTGGCACCGAGCATTATGCTACTATGGACCAAACTCTAACTATATCACCGTTAATTATTCCCTCAGAAACAACATCGACACCATCATTCATCGTCCCACTTGGGAATGGTATCTTCATCATCATCATTGTTGTCGAGAACTGTCATTATCTTACACCTCCGCCTTCTTTCTTTTCAGCGGGTTTTCATATCATTTTTGCTTCCGCTTTCTTCATTTTCAGTGGGCATTCATTTCATTTTTGCCTCCGCCTTCTTTATTTTTAGAGGCTTTTATTTTCATTTTTTGCCTCCGCTTTCTTTCTTTTCAGCGGGCTTTCTCTTTTTTCGGTTCCCGACACAAATCCTCCTCCATTTAGCAAATGGACCCGACATTCTACACGGGTGACCAAGCCTCTTTGCTAACCTTATTAGACACAACTCATTACGAGACTTGACAACTAATCATAGCGAATCTGCATCTTGATCCTAGTCTAAACCAAGTATTAAGACTAAGTCAACAAAGGTGGCTTCATTTGGACTTTGGTTTAGACGCGTAAGAAACCGACAAGATAACAACTTAGATGTTGGGTGGATTGTATCCCTTATTCTGAAGGACTGCCTACGTATTCGCGTGGAGCGAAATCAAATCCGACGTAGTTCGATAAAGGTGCATAGAATAGTTATTTTGATTTGTGTGAACACACCCAAAGGTTTCACCTAAAATATCATATTGTATCCCGTTCCAGCCTGTAAGGTACCATCAAATCCCGTGTCTAGGGTTGGTGTATGAGGTTGTGGTTCTTTGGGATGTGGAGCTTGGTAATTAAAGGCTTTGATTAGTGGACCGTCATTCTAAAGGCTCATTTTCTGGTGCTTAGGACAATGGGTTGTGGCTTACATCATGGTTGGAAATGGTGTCTCAGGTTTGACAAAACCCGAGTTCAACTAGGTTGGTAAAATAATGTGGGTTCAAATTTCCATGTCTGGACCATAAAGGCTTGGTGTAACAATACAGGTGGGATGATTCTCAAAACTCCTGACTATTCCTATATAACTGTCTCGAGAAAGACTCGGGGGTAGAAAGTTCTCTACATCATGGTTTTGGGCTTCGCCCTTTGAACTTCAACTATCGGCTTCATATGCCATGTGGCTTTCGTAACTTCGACATTCAACCATAAGCATTCTGCAGTTTCGACACCTTCTATTTTTTCTTTTCTATTTTTTCTTTCTTTCTTTTTTTTTTTCTTTTTTTTTACTTGTTTTTTCTTTTTTTCTTTTTTTGAAACAACACTTTCGATTGCAAATGGACTCTCCTTGAAATATTTGGGCTTCTCCAAACAGATTGGGTCACATTAGCATTCTTCGTCAAGCTAAGTCGGTTACATCTCTTTTAGAGACGGGATGGTTTTCTGGGTAACGTTCAGGTTCGTTGTAGGTTTATCTTAAGCACTGGTTCTAGTGGAGGTTTTCTACCATCAGACATGGAATAGGTAAAGGAAATAGTCACTGGATCCTAAGGTACCTTACCATCTACAACAAGATACATTTCTAACTAGGAGCACCCTTCGAGCGCGTCATGCATTTTTGATTGAGGAACAAAAGCGGAACAGATTTGGAAATGAACACGCAACACTTTTATTCAAATTGATAAACGTTTAACTGACTCAAAGAGTGATCTCTAGGACACCCCCTAGATCGCAGAACTAAGACTCGATTGCAAGAAAGGAAAGTCCCAGACTCGACTTAGACTAAAACTAGAAAAAAGACTCCGACTTGTAATCGTCAAATCTCGTTCAAACATTTCTCTCTTAAGGACAAAAGAACTTTCTATTTGTAATGCTGAAGTTGTCTAATTTGATCTTTGCTTCTAGTTCCAAATCTGACATCCTTTTTGCTGATTTGAACCACTACTGGTGCCAGGCTTTTATTGCCTTGCTTACGGAAGTAGCATCCCAACCACATCTAGGTAGTATATATCCCACCATTATATCCTCTGAAAATCCGACTTTGTAAGCCGATGACTGTTTATCTACCCCATGGAGAATTATGGGTTCAAAGGGATTCCTGATGACATCCAAATAGCGGGAGGCCAGCCTCTTTCTGTTTTCTTATCTATCTCGTTGCAGTTTCAGATACTAGTTTTGGAAGCTCCTTTCTTTCATTAGCTTATTCATCTCATGGGCATCCTTTCTAAGCTTCAAGATTTCATCTTGAGTATGCGAAACGACCACACCTTTAATAAGATAGACATCATCTTCATTGTTGCCCCAGATACCATTGATTTCATTCTCACTTCGGAGAATGTATGATGTGCTGTCGATACCAAAATCACTAAACTGAACTTCGTTCTTTGAGCCTCGAGGTATTTTGAGCAATTGATGAATTCCTTCCCAACATAGAAACCTTTGAGGCGGCATATGGGCCGGATCAAATGGGTCATATAATTATTGTCTTCGACAAATATTGCATTCGCGTGATTACCGAATGGGTTAGTTACATTTTTGGGCTTGACAGTGGGGATCGGGAGCGTTCCGTATTCGATCATATCTTGTATTTAATATTTGAGACGAAATTTTTTTCTATGTCGTGCCCTTTCCCTTGATGATAAGTACAATACGCGTCTGGCTTATACCATTTGTTCCGTTATTCCAACGGTGGTTCAGGAGTTGAGCCTATGGGGTTAAGTTTTCCCTGGGCCATGAGTCTTTCTAGGACATATGTATAGGTACACTCTATGTCAGTGAACACTCTTGGGCTAGAGCGTTGTGGCCTTTTGGAATCTCCTCCCGAAAAGCTAATAGCTTGGACATGATCGTCATTAATGTATGCCTTTGATTTCGAGAAATAAGCTTCAGGGTACCCTTTTGGTTTAGCAGCTTCCGTAGCACGGAGGTCATCTTCGATTTTACTCCCGATACGGGTTAGATATTTAAATGTACTAAAGTTTTGATACTTCAGCTCATTATGGTAGGCAGGTTGAAGGTTTTTCACAAACATGTCGACCATATCGACTTCGTCGGACTTTTTGGTCAATTTCACGCTTTCAGCGCGCCAACGGGCCAAGAAATCAGTGATGCCCTCTTTCTTCTTTTGGGTCATGACTTCGAGAGTCCTCATAGTTGTCTGGATCTCGGGATTGTCAGCATAATGCCTACAAAATTTTGTAGTTAGATCTTCGAACGTGGGGTAGTTCTTTAGATCTAGGTTATAGAACCATGCCCTTGGATGTTCCTCCAAAGACTGGGTAAAGATGGCAGTTATCATACTCGCGAGCACACTTTTCAGAGCAAGATGTTCCTTGTAGGACCTGATGTGCTGCAGAGGGTTTTCAGTTCCCTTGAATTTAGGGATGTCTGTAAGCACGAAATTTTTGGGGAGCTCATCTTGGACCGAAGCATAGGCCCTAGCATTTTCATAATGGACGCTCTCTCCTTGACAGAGCTTCAGCTGGTCCTCCATGAGCTTGAACCGCCTTTCAAACTCAGACATTTTAGGTGTGGTGGTTACGGGGACATCCCCATCAATTTTGGCTTTGATAACAGTTAATCAAAGTCTCACTCATCTTGGTCATAAGTGCTTCAGTAGTCATTTTCCTAGTCGTGGCCGACCTTTCTACAAAGAAACCCCAAACTAATCAATATCTGAATCATAACCCCTGCAAAAATAAGGACTCGACTCACAAACTTGACCTTTAACTCAAACTTGACTCAAAGACGGACTTAGACCCAGGAAATGAGCTAAGTGGCTCATTTGTAGGGGGTCACACATGTGGGAGAGAGGTCTTAGACCTAACCTGGACTATGACCTAACTCAACTAGACTCCTTGACTTAGACTTGACATCGACTTAGTGTGAGTAAACCGTGATTGAACCAAACATGGTTCATGGGTTCGAAATGACGCCTCATAGTGTACTAAATGGGTTGTTTTGTGGTTTGACTTTGACCAAATGGTAGACATACTTGACTTGGACTCAAGGGGTGACTTAGGTAACCCACTAGGGTTGTGTATTGGCTAGACAAACTCGGTTCACTCGAACCTTAGACAAGACTAAACACGGCTAACATAGACAAACATGAACTTAACTAGGCTAAACTCGACCCAACTAACTCAAACTCTATTCTAGGTTCGGGTTAGGTTTGGAACATGGTTCATTGCAATTTGAAATTGAAGAGGATCGAATTAAAATGAGCTTCTAAATGGGTAACATGCCGACTTATAAAAGGCTTATTTTGGTAAAAAAAATCTAATCCTAATTCGGCCGTACTTTGACTTGAAAACGTTCTTTTTTCAAAAGAGTTAAGTTTAAAGTTTTGGGTTTGAAATACGGTTTGAAGATTCGAAAATATTGGGATTCAATGCATGAATCTAGACTCTTCTACGTCTCGGTCGATCCTCTACAAATGGATCTATGTCAATGATCCCACATTGTTAGGTAACCATAAACCCACCATAGTTAGTAACAAATGGCGAGTAGGCGGCTGCTAACCTCGGCAGAACCACCTTGATACTTAAACCTGTCATAGTGAACGTCATTTTCCTATCTTGATATCGACCCAAGAGGGAAAATGGTTCGAATCCTAAAGTCTCAAATGGGTTTAAGCATGATCAACATAAAAAAATATGATAAATAATCCTAATAGCCATCGTTTTACTTTTCAAGTTTCACTATCCCCAGCGGAGTCGCCAAATTGTGAATGAGAGAAATCTCCCAAGCGATGTTTTATTTCATAAAAACATTTTCCTTTTCGAAGTCGCTGCTAAATTTTTGGGTGAAATTTAGAAACCAATTTAAGAGATTTATGTTCGTGTGAGATTACATATTAGTGATAAGTAGTATTTTTAGTTACATTTTACCCCGCATTTATACTTTATTCCGACTCGATTTTGCATGCCTAATGGATTAAAAAGCTCATTTAATTACTAATCTATAATAATTAGTCGTCTTAATTATATTTAATAATTAGTCGGATTTTATATAATATTTATATTTCCATTATTTAACTAATATAATATGTAGGTGAGACGGGKATGCAAGGCGGAGTTGTGAGACGGGATTATGAGAAGGAGTGACGGAAGGGAAGAAATAAGCTAAGTATAGAAAAATCAAGCTATACATCATGCTTGCGACGGTCTTTGCTGAGCATTTTCTACCACCTCCGACCACCTTGGCAGCCACCCCTCGTCACCATTGACTACCCTACACTTCCCTCTTCTCAACCCAACCACCCACGACCACCATGGACCACCACAACAGCCACCACAGCCTCCACAACCTCCCTCGTCCACCAACAATGCAAATAACAACCATAGTTTAAACCCATCTTCTACACCATTTCCAACCACCATTTCGGCCACAACTGACCACCAATTCTACCACCAATGACCACCCTTCATCTTCCCTCCTTACCAGCACCACCATCGCCATCATCATCAACCATAGCCATTGAAAACCAGAAGTTTTATCCCGCGCAGAAAAGAGATAAAACAGAGCAGGGTGTTTGTTCCTCTGCCGGCAGCCCTTCTGCCGGCCAACCGGCCACCACACACACCCCACCTTTATTCCCTTCCTTTATTCAAAGTGCTCGGTGCCGGCCAAGCAACCGGCGGCCAGCCAACCGGCTCCCAGCTCCCCCTTGTTCATCCCCGCGCAAATGCTTCACCCTTGTTCTTCTCTGCCGGTGCCCCAACAGCCGCTTAGCCGGCACCCACCATCACTCTCTCCCATTGTTGAAGGTCCTCGCTGCCGGTGGCCAGCTGACCGGCAGGGGTCCCTTGCTGCCCTGTTTTATGCGTAGTGTTGGTCGATGTTTGAGAATGTCGATGAGTTGGTTTAGTTTTTAGAGTTTATTATGTTTACTATTAATATTATTATTATGATTA
>VHZZ01012725.1:17094-34649 GCA_009801015.1 Silene noctiflora | reverse complement strand
GGCGAATCAAGGGCGTGAAGCCACTCCCGCAAGTGACTTCACTCAGCCGAGAACGCATCTCTCAACACAGCCAACACCACATCCACCATATCGCCACATTATCCAACACATAACAGATATATCATACAAACACAATATTCACAAAGCCATTCGATAAAACAGTAACCGAGTAGGGAAACCCTACCTGGAAGCAATCACCAACAGCAACTCAAGCAATCAGAATTGATCCTCTACGAATCCACCTCCTATTCACACATACAATGACATATTACAACCCTAGCCTCGAAACCCCCAAACAACTCCCATAATCCCCAAATTAGGGTTTAGACAACAATAACGAAAAGGCATAAAAACAGTACTAAGATCTTACCCTCGAGACAAGGAAAACGATGACGCAACCGACGCGGAAAACTACCGAYTCAAGCTCCGGATTTGCAAATAGCGGGAGATAACGAAGTAGCAACTCTTGAGAGGTTTTCTTTGTGAAAGTTTACAGTTAAGAAAGTAATGAACAGTCGTCGAATGATTAATAAGTTAACTCGCGTTATTTACAAAACCTAACTTAATCGGCCCGCATAGGCAAGTTACTCGATCGAGTAAGGAGGTTACTCGATCGAGTGGCCCTTACTTGATCGAGTGACCCAGTTACTCGATCGAGTACCCCACTTCCAGACTCTGACTTAAAAAGACACAGACTTACTCGACAGAGTAAGTCCTACTCGGTCGAGTCACCAAAGGCAGGGAAAACCGTAGTATTACACTGGCCATTATACTTTAGGTCTCAGTCACGTTGAGTCTGGCTACTGTAACATTTACATAGGATCCGCCATCCAGATAACAATATAATAAACTCAACGGAACACATTATCTCCTCATACGTTATTAAACCATTGATGTGACTCATATTTACGTACATTTAGTCCCTTCACTAGCCTCGCTCCACATGATTGTACGGGATTATTAGGGTCGTTTATTGTCTTTTACTACATATTTGTTATTCTATGAGATTTTGGTGCCTTTGGTAGGAGAAGAGCGCTAACCTTACTTTATTGAAGCATTTCAGATATAAATTGATCGCATCTAACGACCAAGCATCGAAGAGGAGACCAAGACTAAAGGCCTTAGTCAATAAAACAAGTTTTTGGGAAATGAAGAGGAGCCCCCACGTGCCCAGACCAGCCCCCACGACTTAGGGGGCAGCCAAGCTAAAGCAAGGAGGAAAACAGGCAGAGCTCGTGTGAGCTCTGCCAAGCTCGAGCGAGTTCACCATCAGCTCGACTCCGAGACCTAAGTCTCTCTAGGGATTTTAAGACATAAACTAACTCGATCCCAACACAACTACGATTGTTTGTTTGACTTATTATTGTGATTGTACCATGATTCTCCTATTAACCCATGACACCCTAGTGCTTTTAATCAATTGTTTACATCTCTATTTACTTCATCTCTATTTACTTGCTTTGTTATTTCATTTGTTTACATTTTCGTTAAAGTAGTTTAGCTTACATATCAACCCAAATTGTGACACAAAGACATAGCAGCTACTTGCATTTGATAACCGTTTAATGACCCGTCCCACGGATCGACTTCGACTTACTAGTTGTTTGTTGGATTTGTAAATATTGTTTGATAGGGGCGTGACTACCTAACCACTATATCAGCGTTTCCCTTATCTTCCCTAAATTTGATCAGGCAAGGAAGGCAGCATCACGCAAATGGAGATCCCTTTGAGAACATGTATATACCTTTTAATTTGGAAACTAGACTTTTATTTCGATCATGAATGGGTTCTAGGCTAATATAGGTTCCATCTCACGCGCATCTTACCAAATCTATTTGTTCTCTCGTCTTCTCGGATATGGTGTTTCCTGTTTCGGTTATCCAATTAACTCGTCCCGCTTGATCAAATTTGTTATAGGCTATGTAATGAGAGTTCCTCATCAAGTTATATTGGTGAGGACTTGGTGATATAGTTTTCTCACCTGTTTATATTAGCTTGAACATACGGATATAGTGGGTTCATGATTCATTTTGAACTGACTGACTATATTTAACATAACTTCCTGTTCTATTGGGTAACATATCTTTAACACAACTTCCAGAGCTTTGGGGGACGATATCCATTTGAACAATTTGTAACAGCCTGTGCCTCATGTTTAAATTTTATTGAGTCAGATGTCTATGCTAATTCTGTTATTCTTGTACGTCGGTCAACGGTGATAACATCGAGCAGTGTAGCTTATTTATATCTACGTCGGTTGTGGGTATTCTTTGTAGAAAGAATAGGGTACGAGTTGTAGAGTTCCCTCATCATTTACTCCAAAATTGGTTCTAGAGTTTGTATGACTCGTCGGATAGAACAATTTTAGGTGCTTTAAGGAGTATTTGTTTCACCCACTTTTGCTGTCACGCATCATTAGCTTGTAGAGCTCGACATAGGCACTTAAGAGTAGAGAAGTTGTGAGCTTCTAAGGGGTACATTTTTTTTAGTGCATCTGTTAATGACACACTAAGGCAGTTGATAAAGCTACTGCTAACATATCTTCGTTTGACGATGCTTTTAGGAGGAGGTGGTACAAGGACGACGCTGCTAGAGGGCCATGGAAAAAGTAACACCTTTCTGCTGCATTTGAAAAGGAGTTTCTTAGGAGTTAGATTGTTAACTGTTTCTATGAGTTAGATGAATAAGGTAGCCTTTGCTTCCCCATGATGTTCTCGTATTATGCATCATCCCTTGTATCAAGCAAAGTTAAGAGATATTAATGTGTCTCATGATGTATTGGGTTAAAAATCAGATCATGAAACAACAAAAGCAAAGCGTGAGGAAGAATTAATAACTCGTTTATACTACAACAGAAGCACTCGGACATATTAACTCCAAAATCTGATCATGCAATGTTCCATTTGATACCAGTATACCACCTGATGGAAAAATGACTCTATGTGCCACTGCGTCTGCAGCAAGATCAAGCTGGCTTCCATTCCAGTCAGTTACCTGGTCAAAATGGCATTCAAATTCATAAGAATAATTCCGAGTATTATTGAAAAAAAAATATCAAAAGTTAACAGTATTATGGCCCAAGGTATATGGCCAACACCTAGAAAATATAGGCATAGAGAGTATCACACACCTTCCCACCGGCTTCATGTACACAGATCATTCCAACAGCGTGATCCCATGCCTATAAATATGAACCAAAGGATTAACAGAAAGATTTTAAATACTTTAAGATGAAATTAAATGCTATAGCCTATAAGTAGTAAAATACCTTTATAATTGTTCGAGTCCTTGATCGAAGAATGAAAATAGATGCTCTACCTGAAGCCACTGTCAAATATTTGCATAAACTGCATAATAGATAACATTTTAGAATAGAAATTGGCAGGTACTCCATACTATGTCAGAAGAGTATGCTCCAAAGGAGAAGCAGCAACCAGCTCCTTAGTCAGACCGTCAGACAATGATACTTGGTTCCATTTACAATAATAAATTACGACACAAACAAGCCCTATCAAGGCAGAGAGGCAGACAAAGTGTAATCATTCAGTGTTTAGCAGAGCAGTTTTTATAATTATATGAGACTATGAGAGGATGGAATATCCAGCGCTTGTCTCCAATCTGAGGCCACCTTTTTGGGCAGTAAGCAGACAAGTACAACAATACTAGCTACACTCGGTTTGAACTGTCTGACATGGATATATCTCCGAGGGTTGGACTCGGCTATTTTGTGAAAAATCCTTTTTACTTTTGACTTAAATAAAATGTCCAACTATCCATACCCTTGTCGGAATGTCCGGTGTCAGAAATATGTACAGGAAGTAAACAAAGAGTCGAAGTAACATGGGAGAAACACCATACCTTCCACAGCATGTTGGAAGAAGTATTATTTGGTCATTCTCTAGATTATTTGGCCCACTTGTTTCGCGAAAAGATTTTGACAGTGGTAATGAATCCCACGTTTGACTCTCAGGTATACAGAAACATGCTTCATGAACTGTAGAACATTCACTAACAAAGCATTTTTCCCAAACGCTATTCATGGCCATTAAATTATCTATCATAACAGATAACTTCATTTTCCAAGTCCCACACCCTATATGGGCAGCCATTATGATCCCTGATTCAGATTCACTTCCTTGGACATCGGACACAAATTTATTGATGAAATCCCCCCGCCACTTCGGGCAGCCCATAACTCCAAGAACTATTTCTCCTTCCACTATAAGTGCCAGGCCTACCTACAAATATAATCACAAAGAATAGAAATTGGATCAACCAAACCACATCAAAAGAATAAATACCATTATTGTTGGTTGGTTGGTCATCGATAATCACCTTACATAAAAGTCTAGACTTGCATATTATACAGTCATGTAGAAACATTGGCATCTACCATCCGTAATGTGCAGAAATCAATCAAAAGCATCAAAAGGGGCCCCTATGCGAACTGGAAAATCACAAAAAAGGAACCTAAATTTAAAAAATTAGTATAAGAAAATAATAAGCTAATTATGTGCTCCTCAACACTAAACAAATAAGAAAACAAAATTTATTTGATGAGAGTATACAACTTTTATGAAACACGAAAGTAAATTTATATATGTGGTTAACAGTACAGTGGAGTAGAGGTGGGGTCTGGGAAATCAATATCAGGTGACAGACACTGAATGATCAGGCCAACTGAATCTTCTAACGTTGAAGAGCAACAATTTGCATATATTGGGGGTGAACCAAATATACAGTTACACACACAATTAGATTGGGTCCCAATATTGTTTTCCACATGGATCAAGATATCCAGAAGTGTGACATACACGGTACACCGTTAAATGGAAAAAAAAAATAAAAAAACATTGTAGTTCACTTGGATCGACCTGGAAAATAAGTGGATTGGATACCAACCGTGGTTTATATCGTGATAACGGGCGGTAATGTTGTCATGGAATTATCCGTAGATACTAGATATTTTATTTTAAAAGTATTTTTAGATATTTTATTATCTATTGTCTATTTCTATGATGATCGGACTCATGTACAAAGAACCCACACGGATACGAATCCGACGTCTGATCCTTAAATTCTAAAAATAAAGGACTCAAGGACACGTTGGAAGATTTGAAATTTGAATTTGGAATCAACTAGTCGATGTTGTAGATTGCGATAATGGTTAACTTTTATTCAAGTACAGATAAATATAAAAAATGAAATAGATATCATTACGGTCTACAAAATATTTTTATTTATGAACCATCGGGGATTTTATTGCACACAAGGATCAAAGGGATACGATGTCTACGATGGGGTTCTATCAGCGGTGGAAACGATGATGTACGCGAATGGATCTTGCATTCTTCTCCGCCAATGTTCTTACAATATTAGGCTCTCACTTCACAAACTTTTCGCGCCTTAAAAGGCCAAACTTTGAGGCCTCGCCTCTCAATGTCTGATTTTAATTTTAATTGCAAGGGGCAACCTATAGGATATAGATTGGCCATAGCCTAAGTGGGGAATCACATTGGCTTGGCCACTGTCGAGGTTGGAACTATTAAGCCAAGTCATAAAACACATCACGTTGTAGTACAAACTGCCTTGTAGCTACCTCACAGATTTGCAAATGTTAAGGATGCCAAGAGTACTCATCTAATATTCGCAATTCTTTGTTGCGATACTTTGCTCGATATTAGCTAACTCGCCGTCAAATACTAATGACTACCAAAGTATTTTTTTTTTTCTAGCATTTTTCTTTAGGAAAAGATTGGTAGTAAAAAAGAAATGAGATTAGAATAGAAAAAGATTCAAGAGAGAAATAATTTTTGCTTCATTTGCTATTGAACAGAGAGAAATCATAAATAAGCATTTGCTTAATCTGCTACGAGAACACGATAAGGCATATGCTTATTTATGATCATCATTCAAGCTAAGATCTAATAATCAAGAATTATTTAAATTATTTTTTTAGGGTTACAATTCTCTTTTATCTTTTAATGTTTTCTCAGTTATTTGGTTATTTTATTGCTTGTTATTGGTATTTAATGTTCTTGATCGATCTTCATGTTGATAGTTAGATTTGTACTTAGTAGCTTTGTTACTCCAATACTTCACTTAGTTGTTGTATTCCGTATCCGATACGTATTTCGTCGGATACGATACGACACTTTGATACTCCATTTTAGACCAAAATATTGAAAATTTTGCACGAAATAGCTCTATCAGTACGTATTTTGCCGGATACGAGTAGACGAGTCTAGTAACATAGCTTAGTAGTTGGCTACATTACTTCGACACATGAGATTGATATCGAGTTGTGTGTCAACACAACACGGCACATGACACGTGTCGGATACATCGAAAACGGACATATCTTAATGTCTAAAAAATTAAAATCTCAAGTGCCAATCAGTAAGGAACATACCACATACATGACATACATGGCACTGCTGTAATACATCAGAGATTTCTCTGGTCTTAGGCTACTCGGCCAAGTATGGGGTACTCGACCGAGTAGCTGGTGTGGGTGTTCTGTGAGGCTTCTGGTTGTTGTGCACTCCGAGCGAGTAGGTGGTACTCGGTCGAGTGTGTCTTGCTCGGTCGAGGGTCGAGTGTCTTGTACTGGACCGAGTGTCCGGTTCGTTAGGGGTTTTTCCGCGGTTTGATATAAATAGAACGGGAAGCATGTAATTAGCGTGTGATTATATTAAAACATTTCATTAAGCAGTTTTAAACATTTTTCCACAAAAACAAAACAACGTTACTGCTTCTCCTTCTATTCCTATCAATCCAAGGCTAGAGTTCATCACTTTTGGGGATTTTCACATCTTTGCTTTCATAATCGTCAGGATAAGTTGTCTAGCATAGTCTTTTATGGTTTTGGTTTAGATTGACCAAACCCTAATTGGGTGATTTGGGGGTTTTTGGTGATTAGTTTTGATATTCAGTTAATTGATTGATTGCAATTATTCTAGGTGGAGATTTTGTAGAGGAAGTCTTCTAGATCGTCTTGCTGTGTTGCTTGGATTTGCCTTTCAGGTAGGGTTTTCCCTACTCAAGGTTGTATATCAGTATACATATGATGTGACGGTCTTTATGGTTATTGTATGATTGAGTTATGATGGTGATATTGTATTGTTATTGTGAGCCATTTCGAAAGATGGTCTCACCCCCATTGTTCGCCTCATGTGTTTCTCGACGCAAGGGGATGTGCTCATTAATGGACTTGGGTTCGCTCGTTGCGATGAGCGGGGATTAAATGGTACGGCTGCGGTCCCCACTGGCGGTGTGGATTACCTGTTGCGATGGGTAATCTGGCAGAGCTACACACCTCGGTGTGTAGTCGGTTACTGGTTACTATGGAGTTTGGATATGATGGTTACAGTTTACTATGGTTGATTATGCATTGTTTTATGTTGTATTGTTATAGAGTTGGGTGACCCCGTTTTATGTTTTCAAAATTGTGGTAATCCATTCGGGAATGGTGAGCAGTTGGTTTAGCAGGTGTAGGTGATCATGGATGTTGACGTGCTTACGGGATTTGGCAGGTTGAGTCGTCATCAGTTTATGGTCTAGCTTCCGCCGGATACTGTCTTTTACCTTTTATCACTTTTTGGATTTTGGAGTTGTATTTCTTAATTTTGAGACTTATAATCAGTTAAATAAAGTTATTCTTTTATTTACGTTTCATTATGGTTTCTATGATGTGCACTACCTCGGGAAACCGAGATGGTAGCACCCTTATACATTGGGGTAGTCCTTGATAAGGTACCTTGCTAAGATCTAATAATCAAGAATTATTTATTTAAATTATTTTTCTTAGGGATACAATTCTCTTTTATCTTTTAATGTTTCTTAGTTATTTTATTGCTTGTTATTGGTATTTAATGTTCTTGATCGATCTTCATGTTGATAGTTAGTTAGATTTGTACTTAGTAGCTTTGTTACTCCGATACTTCACTTAGTTGCCGTATTCCGTATTCGATATGTATTTGGTCGGATACGATACGGCACTTTGATACTTCAGTTTAGACCAAAATATTGAAAATTTCGCACAAAATAGCCGTATCAGTTAGTCTGATACGTATTTTGCCGGATACGAGTAGACGAATCTAGTAACATAGCTTAGTAGTTGGCTACATTACTTCGACACAAGAGATTGATATCGAGTTGTGTGTCAACACAACACGGCACATGACACGTGTCGGATACATCGAAAACGGACATATCTTAATGTCTACAAAATTAAAATCTTAAGTGCCAATCAGTAAGGAACATACCACATACATGGCACTTCCGCCTTTGAGAAAGCCTCGTGTACCATCAATTGGATCAAGTACCTATAAAAATAACAGATATATACTCAACATTGACTAAAATCTACACATCTCCTGGTATTCAAAGAATTTAAATAATGATGGTAGGAGTTAGGACAATAGATCAGGTTGCTAACACAACTGATCAATTGGATCAAACATGCACCATAGCCATGAGCATGGGACAGGGTTATAAATTACGTCAATTACTGGAGACAACGTGCCCAGGCAAAAAAAACAAAAGATATAACATTAGTATCTAGGAGTATTTAAATAGAGAACATGTCACTGCTTCAAAGGCAATATGAAAGCTTTTAACATATAGAATACCTGAAGGGCGAAAAGCTTCAAGAAGTAGACTGTTCATAGTCATGACGACTGATGCAAAAATAAATCTTGAACAGGATGCGACTGTTCATTGGCTTTTAATAGCACTTGAATACATCAGAAGATGAAAATTCCAGGTAGGCTTACCCAGTATGTAGCTGGCTTGTCATCAAAAGCAACCGCATTATTCCCTCCTCTATCAATAGCTTGCAGCACTTCATCCTCTTGCAGCTGATTATATGCGGAACTTGTGTTGTCCTTCACAACATTTAGCACGGCATTAGCTAAATTGTTAGAGCGCAAGAAAGCCGAGTCCTCTTCAGCTACCAAGGGAATCGAGGGAAACAGCTTTCCAAGTTCTGTCGAAAGAAATAGTATAGGTGATTATACAATGAGCAAGATAAATGTACTTTCCTTTTATCCAATCAGCATTATAGCTGATCAAACAATGAGCAAGATAAATGAACTTTCGTTTGATCCAATCAACAGTTGTATGATTATCATAATTTTACCATCGGCCAAATAATCAAAAGCAACAATAAAGTTCTGAACCTAGGTTGCATCAGCTGCATAAATAGGCATGATTCGGAGAGAAAGGAAGTGAATGGTTCTTCATAGCAGAGACTCTATCAAAGGCAGGAAGGGTTCTGCTCCAGCATGGTAAATTATGGGTGATGATAACTCCATGGGAGTATTCAACTGCTCCATAGGAGTTTATAAGACAACAAGCCAATCATAATGGTCAAGTGTGATAAAAGTATCCATGGAATAGTTGACTTTACCATGCAGATATGCCCCTCCTAAACTATACTCCCATTCATCCCATATTTATTGTCCTCATTTGGCCGTTAACTATTCCAAATAAATGTAGGATTTGACATGTTTGATATATTAAGAC
This sequence comes from Silene noctiflora, assembly GCA_009801015.1. Lineage (NCBI taxonomy): Eukaryota > Viridiplantae > Streptophyta > Magnoliopsida > Caryophyllales > Caryophyllaceae > Silene > Silene noctiflora. The sequence continues at coordinate 25,120 of VHZZ01012725.1, read as the reverse complement.
CACTATTTTCATAATATTATTTTCCTAAAATTGTGAACTGTGAGAAAATATCGGTCAAAGTCGGCATTGTTTGACCAGTGAAGTCAAATGTGGACAATAAAAATGGGATGGAGTTACTACCTTACTCCCAATGTTTAGTCGTACATTGCAACGCGCTAACACATGCATTCTCGTCAAAAAAGAATCATATCATAACTATAAAAATATAAAATGAATTAACAAGTTCAATAAAATCACTTGTCATATTCATCAAACAAATTGACAAAAGAAAGTAGATAAATTTGTCAACTTCTTCAATCAATATGGTAACTACTCATTTTGTTTCATAAATAAGCTCTTGTATATTTTGATGGCTATGAAAACTCATTTTGATGATTAAACTAACTCGTCTTGACGAATATGATATATTGGTGTTTAGAGTACCATAGTCATGGTGTGTGATATAATAATTTTTTTTAGCATCAGGTGGTTAGCTCTTGCAACTCCTTGAATTGTCGGAACAGCAAGCTCTTAATCCTTAAATTCAAACATATAGACACCAATGTGTAACTCTGCCACAAAATATAAGTCCGAAACTCGGAAAAACTTGAGATAATGTAGCTTCAACATGAAATTTTAGTTTTTCATAGTATAAATATCCACTAAACAACACAACATCCCTATGGTTCGAAAGCATGACATTGATGTTCAACTGCATCATGCATATGCAGAAGAGTTTTAAAGTAAACCCTATACAAAATCTCTTGATGCTAGAAAGCTTCCATAATACAAGGTTTAAAATAGCCTGTCACAAATACTATGAACTCACTCTAGAAGAATTTTTACAGGTGATACAATGAACCTTGAAACTATTTCAAGACATGGGTAATAGACCATAATGTTTTAGTGAGCAGGTTGTACACTAGTGTCTCAATATGACGACTATTTCATTTGTTTGTTATTAAGTCTTATAGTAAGACCATTGTTGTACGTAACAATTTGCCTTCGGTGAATACATTGGGATCTTATGCAACTGCATACCCTCTTACTTATGAAAAATATAGTCCTCCCTCTCTTTTTCTTTGAAAACTCATTAGACTGTGCCAGTGTGCCAGAGCTGTTTGTTGATATACACATTTTGGTACTTAGGTACACGGACATGCGGCAGTTCATTTGCAAACCCACACCCAAATAAGCCAAATATTAAAAAAAAAGCATAGTAGCCCTGACCTCGCCCATCTCCAAACATCCCACATATATAGACTCCACCCACCATTTCCCCCTCCCACCCCCTCAAAAACCCTAGCATTCACCCACACCATTCCCCTCAAAACCCCTAAAAATGTCATCAACAACCGCCACCATCCGCCCACTGGTCTCAGTCCAACCCCTGGACTCCAACATTACCACCAACGGCGGGTATGTACCTTAAGCAATGCTATTCTAAAAGTGTCGAACAATGAGTCTTGGAGATAGGGTCTTATTTCTAAATCAATCTCAGATCCTCCTATTGAGTTCCAGCTTCATATGGTTCACTATACAACCTACTAAATAACGAGTTCTATGTACTTTAAGCAATGCTACTTAAACACCAACAGTTGATTTGTTTAAAGTCAGGACAATATTCGTTTCTCGTGAAGTTAGTAATTAATATCGCCACAAGACTGAATATCACAACTAGATAAAACTATGTGGCTTTATGATTTTCATTTTCTAACACGAACATTACAAAAATTTAGCGTACCTATGAGTCTATAACATATAACGAGCAAATTAATTACCAGATAGTATGAGTTTCAACCTCGGTAAATTAACAAGAAATAGAAAAACAAGATTTAGTCAGCACATCCGCGACTAAAAATGTATGGAAACTTATATACCTAGACTAATGAGCGCTTGAACGCTGAAATCCGCAATTGTGACCGGAGTGTTGTCATTCTTCTCCAAAACTCTTCTATCATTCGATAGTAAAGACTGCTGCACCTGTTATTTATCATTCATCAATGATAACACGCATTTACGCTACAATAAAACAATCGATTAAATTCAAAAACATCAACAACTTCGATTATATATACAAAAAATCAACAACTTCGATTAATTTCAAAAAATCAACAATTTCGACGAAATTCAAAAAATCAACAATTTCGATCAAATTTCGAAAGTCGACAGCTTCGATTAAGGTCAATAATGAACTTGGATTAATTATAATAGTGAACATCTTCAATTAATTATAATAGTGAACAACTTCGATTAAATAATGAAAAATCAACAAGTACGAAATTCACAAGAGAGGGAAGGAGAGATTACGTCAACGCAAATACGGCAAGATTTGTGGACGACATTAACAGCAGCTTCAAGCTCTTTAAAATACTTAGCTTTCTTCAGCACCAACGGCAAACTAGCTCTAAAACGATATTAACACATGAAAATAATTCATCGAAAATTGATTTTTCCAGAAAACAAAAAATGTGTGGATTATTATACCTTATGGAGAAGAAATTGGAGGAAGAATGGCGGAAAATGGAGGAAGAGGAGGGAGTAACAGAGGTGAGATTAGAGAATCGGAAAGGAGAATATCGAAGATCCATGATTAGGGGTGGAGTAGAGACGAGTGATTATGGAAGAAGAAATGGGGGAGAAGTCGTTGAAAAGTTTCACCGGTCGTCCTCGTTCCACAACACGATCTACAGCTGCCCAAAGCGGTTCATTTTTTGGGAATAATTCCGATAGTATTCAAGTTTGCGTTTTTTTCCAAGTGTCGCTTTAATTAATTGATCGTATCTATTAGTCACGATTTTGTAAAATTTGTAAAAGAATTTCTAAAATTGTAGATATCGGAAAGATAATCAATTGACACCTCGAGGATACCATGGGAAGTATCCCTATTTATTTTATTTTTTTAGTAATGTACGTTCATATCTTGTGTCCAACTAACTTGTCATTTGACACAGAAACATTAAACATTAAAAATAAGCATTTAGATATTATAAAATGACAAGTTGTTAGATGATTATGGCAATGGGACATGAAAGTAGGACAGAGGATCCGACCCCGAGGAAGGAAAAATTAAAGAGCTACGCCTAACATGTCTCCCTGAATAATGAGGTCGCTGGATAATCCAAAAAAGTGACTTTAGTAGAGGAGACATCGCCTCGATTAACTGGCAAATCGCTAGCACGATCTTCTTTTCTATACGCATGTTCAAGCTTTGACCACCTATCCTTCCTCATTGATAATGTTTTTGGAGAGTTTAACTAGCGGACGAAGATTGTTGTTAATTAACTAATCATCTTTAATTAAACGTATGCATGGAGCATTGTCCATTTGAATAAGGAGTCGAATGAGAGGGAGATGGCATGCAAACTTCAAGCCTTCAATAAGTGCTAGTCACTCAGCATGCATCAACGAACATGTACCACAAGAGAAGTATTAAGCTGTAATAAAGTTCTTTGTTTCATTATGAAGGATACCACCGCTCTAGGTCGAGCGGAGATTGTCAGTCGGTGTTTAAAACAACCCAATTGTGCGACAGAGGTGACCATCGGATGAAAAAGTCTCTCGTCGATAATCTCGACTAAGGAATGAGTATATAAAATCTATCGAAGGCTTTCTTGGTTATATCAAATTGGTTGCGGAGGAAAGCACAAACGATGGGATTCTCCACTTCACGCCCAAAAACAATATTGTTTCGCCAACGTCAAATCCTCCAACAAGTTATGACAAAGATTAAAGACCAATCATTAGAAAACATTGGATAACTGTTGTTAGCATTATCAGAGATCCATTCCGCCATGGGAGCCGAGTTAAAAGATTATAAGAAGCGGAAATACCCATTTGGCTTCAGATCTTCTTCGAAATAGGGAGATCTGGCAGATGTAGTGTGTGGTCTCCTCGTTCGAGAGACATCTAGGACATTAGGGATCATCTTTCAGTCCTTGTCTACCCGATTGACATTTCACATAAGACGACCATACGCCGCAAGCGATATAAACATCCTAACCCGTTTATTTTGCCGATAGTTTTCCAAATGAGGGTCTGGTCATTTCATGGAGTTAGGGTCGTGAGAAATGTCGCGTTCATAATAAAACCAAGAGCATATGTGATAGTTAATTTTCTAGATTGAGAGTTATTCCACTAGAGAGTACCCTCCATATTGGGATCCGAAAATAGTGATTAAGCATCAAATTTTGGGGGGTTCAACTTGCGGGATATAACTAGAGAAGATGTCACAGTTCCAACACATTGGCTCCTAGATTATCCATATAAATGTCTGAAGTATCTTTATTGGACAACCACCCCGCTTCCACCCATAAGTGGTCGCAAACAAAAAGCGTGTTTGCCATTTCTGACCGCCATAGATAAGAGGTTATATATGTTATAATTTTGGCTTGAGATGTGATTCCCACCCAAAGACATATTATGGGTATGTTTAAACATGTCGACGTCACAAGGACCGCGACAATACTTTATGCACAAATCCAAGAACACGGCTTATCCGGTTGGGCTTGAACTCGTCAACCCAATTTTGCGAGAAAGATGACATTTGCTTGCCTTGAAGACATAATTTACATGACCTTATTGTAAAATTGACTTACTAAAAACCATCAACCAAAATCTATAGGCACGAAAATTAAAAAAAAAATCAATAATATATATAATCCAGAAATTAAAGGATTTTCAACGTTATTAAATAAATATATACAAATTAATTATACTATATAGTTTTAATTAATAACGTTGTGTGATAGACCTGGCCAAGGGAATTCAATCTAAATATCATATAGTTTTGGTTGAAGTATAAATTTAGAGAATACCAGAACATGGTGATTTTCCTTAAAATAAACATTGCCCCACTTATGAGATTAATTAGTATAAAGATGTTAATTGTAACACCCCCATTTAAGCAGGAGCCTTCAGCAAGACATTCCCGATTAAATATGGATGTTACCATCTCAGTAACCCGAGTCAATGATAATCAAATTGAAACAATACAAATGTACTCTAATAAAATGTTACATCAAAACTTAAATAGTCTCAGCTGAATGAATTACAAACAAAACAAACCAACCGTTGAAATATAATGATTACAAATAACTTATTAAAACTCAAAGACCGATCAAGGTTTAATGACTCATGGAAACTAGACTCCGGCTTTGTATCACAGTCACATCCATCCATCCCCAAGCACAACATCACACACAGCTACAACTCTGTACCTGCTTTATTGACTGCTCCCTATTCAATTGGAAATTATTGAATGGATCAACACAAGTCACCCCGGAAATAGGTGACAATTTTGACACAAGACACAAACACGTCGACCAATGGTTGAGTAGGGATATAATAAAGACAATGCAAATGACCAACGATAATGGAAATGTAAAGAATAACTACAACCATTGTATAAACAACAACACAATAGGAATGAGTTCCCAGTCTCCCATCTTATACGAGCAACCGCTACTCCTGTCAGTAAGTATGGCATGACTCCCTTAACATCGTTCACATACCAACTATAGCACAACTCCCTTAACACCGTGCTCATCAAAACAAGGTACAACTCCCTTAACACCGTACCATCTTATCTCAACTTTGGCACAACTCCCTTAACATCGTGCCTCAAAGCAAGCATACGATATAAGCACAACAATATAATCAACTCGTAAGCACAAGCATAATAATTAATTTCAAATGATAAACAAACGATAATATAAAACTCACTCCACGGAAGAAAGGAATGTCGATCGATTTTTCCCTTTTGTCGACCGACCACTATACCTGTTGCCGATCGACCTACACTGGCTTTCGATCGACCACCTGTACCCATGTCTATTGACACCTTCGTTCAACGAACAATTCATGGCTCATAATAACAATACGATGAATTAATTCAACAATACGAAATTACAGAATAACAAAGATGAGTAGGGTATCCCTACCTTAATAGCAAATTCTGAAATCAATGAGATAAGCAAGGATATAGAACCGCTCGTCTATGAATCCGTGCCCTAATTACGCAATAACCATGACATATAATCAATTATGGTACAAAACGATGACGAGACGAACAACTACTAATTATGATTATGGTTCAGTCTTAATCACTAGTTACGATTCATCCCATGACAACGATTGATTAAGCAAAGATTAAAATGTAATACCCCGTATTTTAGCGATGGTCAACGCAAGTCAAACTACGTCTTTATAAATGTATTTCAAAATGAATTGTTTATTTAAGCCGATTTATATATATACTATTATTATTTCGTGAATTACATTTTAATAACTATTTTGTATTTTATAATTATTTCATAAAATGATATTCTTTATATTCCTCGATTTATATTTAATTTATAATTATTTATATTTTATACTATTCCTTATTTATGTTTCATTCCTATTTCATATTTATTTCTTATCCTACATTTAAATATTCCTAATTACATTTTATTTTAGTTATGATATTCCTACTTACATTTAATTATTCATTTACTTACCTTAATATTTGGAATGATGTTTAGCGAAGCGATAATTATTAAATATTTGTTAAATATTTACATTTATATAAATAATTGTATTTATATCTATATATTTACTTTTATAATTATATTTATATATATGATATTTATATTTAATTTATATCTATACTTATATTTATTTATATTCGTAATTAACTTATATTTTATTTATATTACGTTTTACGTAACGAGTTCTTTATATAATAAAATACTGTGACGGTGTTGGGAATGGGTGTATGGACCGTGTAAACATGATAGATCGAGTAAAATATGAGGTTTGAATGTTTTAGTTACGATGTTTGATTACGAGGTCAATGCGAGTGATTACGAGACTTGAATGCGTTCATTTTCGAGGCATTGTAACCAACAATTCAATGAACCATTTGAAAACCCTTGTATATTTCTCATTCTACCCTAACATTTCACATTCATACAACATATTTTTTTCTGAAAAATGGTAAGGGAGTGTTTAGGGCGTGGTGTTTGAATTTCGACTCGGAATTTGTTTAAGGTACGAATTTATATTATCGCTTTAATCGTTTTTATTTCGTTTTTCGTATAGCTTTTGTACTCGACCAAAACAGACCCTAGGACCACCAACGTGGACCTGACCCAGACCCTAGGTCAAGTAAGGACTACCCTTGTTCACCATTACCCATCCGTGACCAGTGACAACCACCGTGAAGGTGGTGGTTCGGACCAAAAAGAGGTTGCACGGTGTCAGTTACAAGGAAGTTTGAGACGAGTTTTGAGACAACATTGGTCGTGTATAGGACCTGGGGTTGGTGGCAGGGTTGTCCTGGGTTGGATTCAACTACTTTAGTCCGGTATGGGTGGCCGGAGGTGGCAGAACGATCCACCACGGTGGGGGAATCAAGAACTTGTAAACAGGGGGGGTTTTCTGGGTTTTTGACCCAAATTCGAACCCTATTTTAGACGAGTCTTGGCCTGGGCATGGTAGGGTTGGAACCTGGGTGAGGGTTCGACCGTCGTGGGGTGGTTTTGGTGGTCATATGTGGCGGTTCGAGGTGGTGGTGGTCATAAAACCGAGAAAACAGGGGAGAAGGGATGATGTTGTGGAACCGTCTTATGACGGAGTTGGTGGCTGCTGTGGTTGTGTCGTGGGAGATTGGACTTCACCAATGGAACCACCGTGTGTCATAGGCGACCTTGGTGGTGTCCAGAGGTGGCGTTGGTGGTTGAGTGGCTGTGTGTGTGAAAGGTTGGAGGAGTGGTTGCGGTGAAAAGGGTCTGTACAGCCGGTTTTGGGGTGGTTTTGTGGACATTCTGGTAAGGGTCATGGCGAGGTAGGGTGGTGGTGGTGACGGCGGCAGTATGAGGTTGAACGTGGTGGTGAACAAGACCGTGATAGGTGTTGTGGACAAAAATTGACTTTTTGTTGAAAGACACGTGGCGGCAGTTGATTCGCAGGGGAAAGGAAAAAGAGATTGATGAGGTGGCATCATGTGGGCCACTAGATGGAACCAAACAAACACAAATGCAAGTGTTTGTATCACGCACGTACA